>JAVKPL010002840.1:0-187082 GCA_032173675.1 Gastrolobium villosum
CGTGATTCCCATTAATGCCCTCATAGATCTCCGCCAATACGTATTCGACCTCATTATTGTCCAAGCATTTCATCATGGGCTTGTAGAGACCTTTTTGTAGAGTTGCCCTTCTACTATAGTAAAACAGGCCCAGTTCCTCACGAGCTTTTTTGCCTCTTGCGTGTAATCTGGCACGATTCCTTTTTCTAGGTAAGCCACAATTGGCCTCCTCCAATCCTCCGCGTCAGTTATCATCATGACACATGTCGGCTCTAAAATGCTCTGTTGAATCACAGTGCGATGGTTGCCAGAACCCTTCGAGCTCGCCAGTTTAGATAGGATGTCGGCCCTACTGTTCTCATTTCGAGGTATGTATTGGATCATAACCTTGTCGAACTCGGCCAGCAACTCCTTGACTCTTTGAAGGTACTTCATCATCAGGGGGCCCTTAGCTTGGTACTTTCCTTCGACTTGGGAAGTAACCACCTGTGAATCACTCATGACTTTTATTCTCTTCGCTCCGTGCTCTTTCACTTGCATAATCCCTGCAATGAACGCCTCATATTCAGCTTGGTCGTTCGAGGTCAGAAATGCTAAGTGGAGTGAGTGCTCAATGGATACTCCTTCCGGGCTCTCAATGATCACCCCTGCTCCGCTGCCCTTAGAGCTCGAGGATCCATCCACATATACTGTCTAGAGATCTTTATCCGCTTCTTCTTGTTCATTGGTCGAGGTTAGATCTAGGATGAAATCGGCCAATGCCTGCGACTTAATTGCTTGTCGAGGTTCGTACATTATGTCGAATTTGGAAAGTTCGACGGCCCAATTGATCATTCTCCCTGCTAGGTACGGCTTGTGGAGTACATGCCTGATGGGTTGGTTCGTTCGTACTATAATTTGGTGACTTTGGAAATAAGGTCGGAGTCTTCTTGCTGTTGTCAGCAAAGCAAATGCAACTTTCTCCAGCTTCTGATAGCGAAATTCCGGTCCTTGTAATGTCCGTCCTACAAAATATATCGGCTGTTGTAATTTGTCAGTTTCCCGGACCAGAGCGGCGCTGATGGCCTTTTCACCTACAGACAGGTACAAAATCAACGTTTCTCCGGGCTCTGGTTTTGTTAACACAGGAGGGGTGGCTAAGAAACTCTTGATATTCTCAAATGCCTTCTTGCATTCTCCCCCCAGCCAAAATCTGCTTCCTTCTTGAGGAGTTTGAAGAAAGGCAAAGCCTTCTCGGCTGACTTGGGCAGGAATCTAGTCAAGGAAGCAAGGCGACCTGTGAGTTGTTGGACCTCTCTCTTGCTCTCCGGCTGTTTCATTTCGAGTATAGCCCTGCATTTGTCAGGGTTTACTTCTATCCCTCGGTTGGTAAGCATAAAACCCAGGAACTTTCCAGCTGGTACCACAAAGGCGCATTTGGCTGGGTTCAGCCTGATCTTTCGAGCTCTTAATTGCTCGAAGGTCTCCCCGAGGTCGGCAATGTGTGCCGAAATGCTTACCGATTTGACGATCATGTCGTCAATGTAGACTTCCAAATTTCTTCCAATCTGTGCCTGGAAGACTCGGTTCATCATCCTTTGATAAGTCGCCCCAGCATTCTTGAGGCCAAAAAGGCATGACGTTGTAACAAAAATTCCCTTTTTCTGAGATAAAGACTGTCTTTTCATGATCGTCTGGGTGTAAAGGGATCTGATTGTACCCCGAGTATGCATCCATAAATGAAAGTAGCTGGAATCCAGACGAATTGTCAACTAGTTGGTCAATGCTGGGCATTGGGTATGAGTCCTTCGGGCAGACCTTGTTTAAATCAGTGTAATCAACGCAGATTCTCCACTTTCCACTTGGTTTTTTAACCATTACCACGTTAGACAGCCATGTGGTGTACTGTATCTCCCTGATAAATCCGGCCTCTAGAAGCTCGTCCACATGCTCGCTTAGAGCTTGTCGCCGGTCCGACCCTATCTTCCTCTTCTTTTGGGATACTGGCCGTGATCCCGGATACATGGAAAGCTTATGGCAGCAAAATGCTGGGTCTATTCCCGGAATCTCCGAAGCCTTCCATGCAAATACATCGGAATTTTTCTTTAGGAAAGAAATGAGTTCCTTTTGAAACTCATCCCCTAGAGACTTTCTGACCTTGGTGTGTCCTCCTCCATCCCCTCGGATCTCGACTTCATCTAACTCACCTTCAGGTTCTGGAAGCGGCGCCTGTAGCTCTTCCCTCATGTCAAGCTCAATCAAATTCACCTCCCTTCCAGCTGCCCTCAGGGACTGGTCCTTCGTTCCTCCATTTTTAATTCGAGGGGGAGATGCTGGATCGCCATGATGGACTCGTAAGGTCTATCATAATAGCATTTCCTTGATTCTTTTTGGTCTCCTCTTATTGTGACGACCTCATTATTTGGTCCTGGCATCTTCAAGCATTGATGCTTAGTGGATATCAGCATGTCCAACTCGTGAATCGTAGGACGGCCAATGATCACGTTGTAGGAAGAGGAAGTATCCACTACAACGAAACGAATTGGTCGGACCGCGAGCTACTCGGGAATAATTTATATTGTAGGAGCAAGAGCACAGAGTAACAATCAGATTTGCCAACAGGAGCAATTTTCTCTGAATGAGAGCAACCCTCTTCGACTATACGCAAGCATACATGTCAAGCAATATAGGGTGTTATAGCCCCAGATTTATCGTCCTCAGGGATCAATTGTGAAGTAAGAAACGTTCAAGGAAACTTGATTTGTAAAAATAAAGAAAAGCACCTATTCTTGACTAAGCTTCACAAAGAGAAATCTCTAGTCAGCTAGTTAAACAATGTTAACCATTCTGAACCTAGATGAGAGCGGTGAGAAATTAGCATGATCATCGAATATAAAAGGCATCAATTTGAAGTAGTTCAAAAGTAATCAGTGAGAAGAGAGTAAAATTAATAGTGTAAACACAAGTAAAATATTGTGGAAGAAGTTGCAACAAAAGATTGATGTAGGGTTGATTTTTAAGAAAGTTAAGTAGGTACTCACGGGCTCCATATTTTCATCCCTTTGGTTAACCCTGCTTGGTAGCATATTTTATAAGTGGAATCTGCTCCTTCCTTTACTTTGCCTCAAGGTAAGAAGAGAGCAAGGCCTTACTCCCACCTTACTCCAGAGGTCTTAGAGTTACACACGAGGAAACCATGCTGCCTTCTCAAAAGAGCATGGATTCACATGGCAGTGCTCCTCATTCCGGGGGTTTCTCCCTCCTTTCTTCAGGCTAAACTACCCCAAGATCTTGAGACTGCTCCACACGCCCCTGTCAGTGTTTCATCGACCGAGTGGTCCCGGGATGAGGTTGCAGCCCAAGGGGTTTCACAGAATCAATATATTAAACCAAAGAGCAACTCATATTTCATTTATAAAATATGTGTTCCTTACAAAGTTATCCTAAGACAAAAGGGATTACTTCTATGGAACCCTTACCTACTTAAGGAAAGTTAGCTCCTAGTGAGCATTTTTCTAAAGAGAAACAAAAGGAATAATAAAACTATCCTAGAATGGGGGAAATTGGTTGTTATTCTCCTTTGCTATGTTCCTTTTATAGAGCCCTTCATTAAATCCTCACTGTTCCTTTCATCAAGGGCTGTGCTTTCTTCAAATCCTCTCCAATGGTAGCTCTGCTCCTTGCCAACTCAGCTCTTCATAGGAATACTCTCCAATAGCAGCTTTGCTCCTCGCCAGCACAGCTCTTGATGGAAGTGGTCCCCCTTGCTTTTGGTTTCTTTTTGTGCGCAAGAATTCTGGAATCAGGGAGACATGCCCACTATTTCTGCTATAGCTGATGTGGCGGCTCCTGATTGCTTCCTTTTCTTGCTTCTGTACTGTAGCAGGGAGACACCTCCACCTTCTCTGTTGATGCTGACGTGGAGGCTCCTGATTGCTTTTCCTGCTTTTGTACTTGCTTTCTCTACTAATGCTGGGAGGCTCCTGATTGTTCCTTTTCCTGTGTACTGTAGCAGACACCTCCACCTTCTCTGCTGATGCTGACGTGGAGGCTCCTGATTGTTCCTTTATCTGCTTCCTGTATTGTAGCAGGCTTTATGCTCCCTTATGCGCAGCATTCCTCTCTCTTTCCGCAATGTACAGCTCCTTCTGTTGGGTCTTAGGTTTCCTGATCAAAACAAATTAACCCAATAATCATATGTGAAAAAGATAATGTTAATTTGCTCCAAGCCTACTCTAATTCCCGTTTCAAGTATTGCTCTGGTCTGCTTTTTAAAACAATTGCTCCTCATGGAAGAAGGAGGTTAAAGAGAGTGATTTGTAATCAAAAATTGGACTTGCTGGAACAATATGTACCTAATGGACCTCAACTTTTGAGGACCATCAACACCCCAAAACTAAACATTACTCGTCCCCAGTAATCCCTTACTACTTTCACTCTTCTTGTGCTAGGTTAATGCTCCTTGAGATTTATCGATGGAGAGTTAAACAGAACTTCTTCCATTGCTTCATTGGAGCATCCATCTGACTTGTGAGGTTTCACCAGCTTCAGTGTGAGTGTGTGACCTCTTCCACTCTTTAGTCAGTTTTCTCACTGCGTTGCCTTAGGAATGAACTTTTAACTTCTTCTCTTGCTTCATTGCTTCCCTCTTCATTTCTTTCTTCTTAGGTCTTTTGACTGGAAGTCAACTACCCTTGTCTTTGCATAGGGCTGACCTTCAACAGTGTGCTCTTTGAGCGGCTCTTGCTCCTAACTTTGATGACTAGGGCCCTTTGGGCACAATTCTTGGAGCAGAGGAGCTGACTTTTCTTTTTTTTTCAAAGATCAGAGGTAGAGCAGCTTGAAATTCCTTCCTTCAGCAACTTCATGAGTTCACTGACTATTAGAGCGTCCGATTCTTGTGTAGTGTTTCTGAGCTTGGTGTTGCTCCAAATCAGATTGATGCTCTATGTTGCTTTGTCTGAAACTGTAAACTCTTCACCGCATCTCAAGGAGCAAAAATCTGAACAGAAGAATCATTGGGTAGACCAGGACGCTCAGGACGATAAACTAACAATAACTGAAAGCAAGAATTTTTTGAAAAACAAGTAAATCAGGGTGTCGAATCCCTGGTACACCGCAGAGGTTTTTTTTTTTCTAGGAGCAAGTCAGACACATTTCACTCCAAATATTCAGGCATTCGTTCCAAGAAAATTTAATCAAGTTAAATGAGTAGAGAACGAATAAACCTGGGGTCACCGGAGTGACCCTTATTGCTCCTCGGTTTCTTGATTTGCTCCACTGTAGGGAGCAGTCATCACTGCTTCTGGCGGGAAGATGTTTGGAAATGGTGGATATGGAGTTTGCCCCTTGAATTTTTCTCCCCAGTTACTGGCAAAGACTTGATCACGAGCCCTGCAGTACAATCTGAGTTGAATATCTTCTTCTCTGTTCTTCATCAACTCATCCCTTAGGAGCCTAATCTCCTCTTTCCAGTCATTCATATCCTCTTCATGGGCCTGTTCTTTCTCTTCCACCTTTTTCTTCAATGATTCCACTGCTTCCACCAGGTCCTTCACCGTATTCAGTAAGTTTGAAGATCCTTCCCCTTCCTCGATCTTCTTTTTCTGAGGTTGAGGTTCAGCATTCTTTATCTGGTCTAGTTCTTTCTGCAGGGCTATCTTTTCTTTTTCGATGAGCAGGGTGGCTTCTTTAAAAGCTTGTAGCTCCTTTCCGACTGTATCCTCTAAGGCTTGCACCTGGATAGCCAGAAGATCTGCGCCGAGCCCAAACAGAGTGTGACAAGTCGCGTCACTTGTTTCAACCAAAAACTGCCTCTTTCCCTTACTTGTGGAGGCTCTCTTAAAGGGAAGTTTCTCCCTCCTTTGAGCTTTTCCAAGTTCCTCCTTCACACTGCCTGAGATTTCATTTTCTTCTTCTTCCTCCCTTTCCTCTTTCTTCCTTCTCTTCTTTTTCTTCCTCCCCCTCACTTTCCATTCCATCATTTTCCCTGATTCTTTTTATCGTGGACTGGTCAATGTTCGCCCCTTCTGGAATGGTTTCCTCCTTAATCGGAGTAGTGGCCTTCAGACCAGCCCTTTGGCACATTTCCGTGACCAGACAGGGGAAGAAGAAGGGGGAGTTCCTTGGTGCATTTGACACCAACTGTTTGTATACTATTTTTCCAACATCGAACTTCTTCTTGGTTAAGATGCAGAAAACCAGCACTTCTCTTTCCCAGTTAACTCTAGAATCATTGCTTACAGGCATCAGACGAGAGTATATGAAATGCATCCATACCTTTTCCTCGAACTTGAGGTGTTTCCTCAGGATAGACTCCCTGGTTCCCCAAGTTGCTCCCTCTGTGCCTATTTCTCGGAGCACCTCTCCAGTCATGGCCTCATCTCCTCGGCCAGCACAGTATCTTTCGAACGCGTCTTGCTCAGTGGGAACTGAAGCCGTGTTGTAGGCTTCGTTGATCTCCTCAGGAGAGAAGTCCACTTTCACTCCTTTGATGAGGAGTTTTGGGAGATCTTCCTTCTTTACTCCCTCCAAGAATGCAGTTACAAACTCGGTACGAGCCCTTGAGGGAGGTTCAACGAACAGTTCCCAGTCCAGCGTTGTTATATCTTCTGTCATCCATCGCTCGAGTTCTCCATGCTTGGAGTTGAAGATGATGCCTCGTTCAGGTATGATTGTTCGGTCGATTGTGGTGCTGACCACCTTAAGCCTTTTCCCTGTTCGGGTTCTTTTGTTCGAAGCGGAAGCAACATGAATGGTGGCTTTTTGGCGTGTCATGGTGTAAAGCTCTGAGTTAGGGGAGTGTGGTAAGAGGTGAAAAGGTTTTGCTCTCTGTGGTTTGAAAGAGTTGCAGGTATGAATAAGGTGGTTTGGTGTTTGTTTATAAAGGGAAGAGAGAAGGGAATGTGAGTTACGGTGAGTGGTGGACAGGGAGGGGGAGCGTGAGCTTTAATGCGTGTGGGAAAAGTAACTGCTCTCTGCTCTGACGGTTCCTTCCTTTTTGAAAACTGGCACCTCTGTTGATTGGAGTGGTGTGACAGCTACGACCAGGAGCTATTGTCCAGCCATTGCTTCAGCCGCTCAATCTTCCTTCTTCTGTGAAATATGCGGCCCATTGCAGGCCCTTGGATGAAAAGGTGCAAGTGGGATCAACCTACTCTAGAGTTTGAGTTCAGAAGAACCAAGTTCTAGGTGTCGGTTGCTCCTTGTTTTTGGGATCAGGTTGCTCAGGAGCAACCCCAAAACTAGCTTCCTGCAATGGTTAGCAAAAGATTTTCTTATTTTCTTTTTAAAACATAAAAATAAATCTGGGTTGTCTCCCAGTAGCGCTTCATTTATAGTCTTAGCTCGACTTGATGCTCCCTTGTTCAAACTTTGGCTGGGTCATTGAGATGAGAAGTCTGTTCATCATGCTCATTGATCCCCCTGTTGTACTTTTTAAGTCTGTGTCCATTTACCCTGAATGTTGCTCCAGATGTATCATGAGTAATGGTAAATGCTCCATTGGGGAATGCTTCAGTAATCTCATAAGGTTCTTCCCATCTTGTTTTCAGCTTCTCAGGGAACAATTTTAGTCTATATCGATACAGCAACACCTTGTCTCCAACTTCTAGCTCCTTGTCGATCAGCTTTTTATCGTGCCACTTTTTCATTTGCTCCTTGTAGAGGTTGGCATTTTCATATGCCTTGCTCCGAAATTCTTCCAGTTCATTCAGTTGGAGCAACCTCTTTTCCCCAGCCAATTTGACATCCATGTTTAACAAAGTGATTGCCCAAAATGCCTTGTGTTGGAGTTCCAAAGGTAAATGGCAAGCTTTTCCAAATACCAGTTTGTAGGGAGAGCAACCAATGGGTGTTCGGTAAGCTGTTCGATACGCCCATAGGGAGTCATCTAGTTTGCAGGACCAATCCTTCCTGTCTGGGTTCACCACCTTTTCCAAGATTCTTTTTATTTCTCTGTTGGACACCTCCACCTGCCCACTGGTCTGTGGGTGGTAGGGGGTGACAATTTTGTGTTGCACTCCATATTTCTTCAGAAGTGATTGGAATTGTCTATTCACAAAATGTGTATCCCCATCGCTGATGACTGCTCTGGGGGTTCCAAATCGGGTGAAAATGTTTTTCTTGATAAACTTCAGTACTATCCTGGCATCATTGGTGGGGGTAGCAATGGCTTCTACCCATTTCGACACATAGTCGACTGCAACAAGTATATACTTGTTCCCAAAAGAAAGTGGGAAAGGTCCCATGAAATCAATGCCCCATACATCAAACAACTCAATCTCCATTATTGGAACAAGGGGCATTTCATGTTTTCTTGTAATGTTCCCTGCTCTCTGGCATCTGTCACATTTTTTAACAAAGATATTAGCATCTTTAAACAGAGAAGGCTAGTACATACCTGACTGTAGCACTTTAGCTGCTGTTCTTGCTCCGGCAAAATGTCCCCCATAAGGAAAACTGTGGCATTGCTCCAGTATCTTCTGTTGTTCTTCTTCAGGAATGCATCTGCGAAGTAGTTGGTCGGAACACCTTTTATAAAGCAAAGGGTCATCCCAAAAATACTACTTGGCTTCATGATGGAATCTCCTTCTTCCTTGGTAACTTAAATGGTACGGCTCTATACCAGTAGCTAAGTAATTTGCAATATCTGCAAACCAAGGAGCATTCTTTTCAGAGATCATTAGTAGTTGCTCATCAGGGAATGTTTCCTTGATATGATCTTCTTCTTGTGAACTCCTCATCTCTAATCGAGATAGGTGATCAGCGACCTTGTTGTCACTTCCTTTCCGGTCCTTGATCTCAAGATCAAATTCTTGGAGCAATAGTACCCATCTGATCAATCTTGGCTTTGCGTCCTTCTTGGCAAAGAGTTGCCTAATTGCTGAATGATCAGTGAATACTGTAACCTTGGAGAATATCAAATATGATCGGAATTTGTCACGTGCAAAAACAACTGCCAACATTTCCTTCTCCGTTACTGTATAGTTGGCCCGCGCCAGAGTAAGTGTTCTGCTAGCGTAGTACATAGTTCTGAGAATTTTGTCCTTCCATTGACCAAGTACTGCTCCCAAGCCAAAATCACTGGCGTCACACATCAATTTGAAAGGAAGACTCCAATCTGGGCTTTGAATGATAGGAGCGGACACCAGCCTTGACTTAAGCTCCAGGAAGGCTGTCATACATTTTTCATCAAAATTGAACTTTCTATATTGCTCTAGAAGTTCACAGAGTGGTTTGGCAATCTTGGAAAAATCTTTAATGAAGCGCCTGTAGAACCCAGCATGTCCTAAGAAGCTTCTGATCCCTTTCACTGTGGTTGGGGGAGGTAGCTTCTCAATTGCCTCCACCTTGGCTTTGTCCACTTCGAGGCCTTTGCTTGAAATCTTGTGTCCTAGCTAGCACAATGCCTTCTCTTACCATGAAGTGGCATTTTACCCAGTTCAGCACTAAATTGCTCTTGACACATCTTTTCAATACTTGTTCAAGGTTGTTAAGACAAGTAGAAAAAGAGCAGCCAATAACAGAAAAATCATCCATGAAAATCTCTACTGCTTCTCCTACTAAATCAGTGAATAAGGCAAACATGCATCTTTGAAAATTTGCGGGAGCATTACACAATCCAAACAGCATTCTTCTGAATGCAAATGTCCCAAAAGGGCATGTAAAGGTGGTTTTGTGCTGATCCTCCGGAGCAACCGGGATTTGGTTGTATCCCGAATACCCATATAAGAAACAAAAGAATTCTTTCCCAGCCAAGTGATCAACCATCTGATCAATAAAAGGAAGAGGGAAATGATCCTTTCGGGTTGCATAATTCAACTTCATATAATTTTGACAGATCCTCTACCCAGTTATCTTTTTGGTGGCTATTAATTCATGTTTATCATTTTCAATTACAGTAATGCCACCCTTTTTTGGAACGCATTGCACAGGAGAAACCCATTTGCTATCAAATATAGGATAGATTATAGCTGCATCAAGCCATTTGATGATTTCCTTTCTTACTACCTCCTTCATATTAGGGTTCAGTCTCCTTTGATGTTCTACAGACGAGCTATCAGGATCTTGGAGCAGAATCTTATGCATGCAAACTTCCGGGCTAATTCCCTTTATATCAGCCATTGTCCAGCCAATTGCTCCTCTGTAGTCCTTGAGCTTCTGTGTGAGCTGAAGTTCCTGTTCATGAGTTAGTAAAGAAGAAATGATTACAAGGAGAGTGTTTTCTTTACCCAAATAAATGTACTTCAGGTGTTCAGGCAAGGGTTTTAGCTCCAAGTGAGGTGGCTGCTCTACTGAGGGCAATTTTGGTGTTTGCTCTTGCTCTGATCGGTTCAAGGATTCAAAGATCCTTTCCTTCTTCTCCCCAGTATGCACAGAACTGATGGACACCAGATACTCCTCCAATTCTTCAAAGTCCTTCATGCCTATTTCTGACTGCAAATGCTCCTGCTGTTCTTCTCTTATGATCTAATCAAGAGTTGAAATGCTGGAGCATTCCTCAGTGTTATCTTCATCAAACTTCATTGCTTTCATGACATTGAACTTTACCTCCTCCCTATTCACACTCATGGAAAGTTCGCCCTTTTGACGTTTATGACAGCATCACCAGCAGCAAGGAATGGTCTGCCAAGAATTATTGGAACTTCTTGGTCGGCCACAAAATCCAATATGATGAAATCAGCTGGTAGAATGAATTTATCTACTTGGACAAGGACATTATCGATTTTTCCTTCTGGCTTAGCTATGGATCGATCTGCAAGTTAGAGAGTGACTGTGGTTGGTCTTGCTGCTCCTATGTCGAGCTGCTTGAAGATAGAGGCTGGCATTAAATTTACACTCGAGCCCCAATCGCAAAGTGCTCGACCAAGATAGTTCTTCCCAACTGTACATGGGATAGTAAATACTCTGGGATCTTTCAGTTTGGGAGGAATCTTAGTCAGGTACTTGCATGATTCTTCAGTGAGGGCTACAGTCTCAAACTCCTCAATCCTTCTTTTTTTGACAAAACATCCTTCATAAATTTTGCATATGAAGGCATTTGTTCCAGAGCCTACACCAGAGGGACATTTATGTGAAGCTGTTTCAACAAGTCTATAAAAACTTGCTAAACTGCCTATCTTCATGCTGCTTTTTCAGCCTCTGTGGAAAAGGAGGCTCAATAGGTTCACTCCTCCTTTTGCATGGTGGGACATAAGTTGGGACCGAAACTGGTTCCCTTTCCTTCATTGCTCCATCATCCACTCCGGATGTTGTGGCCTCGGGTGTGATTGCATCCTTCTGATCCTTCTCCTTGGGTTCTGTCTGAGCTCGAGGATCAGTAGTTCCCTTGACTTCTTCTTCCAGCGGTTGGCTTGCTGATTGGCGTTTACAAATTCCATTTCATTCTGATCACACATTTGGTAACCCTAATCCCTAGTATTTGTGTTTTTTAACTTTGAATTGAGCAATTCTGTTTTTAGCATTTGTTGTTGGTTCCTAATTTGTTCCTTTGATATTCTGTTTGTTTCAATTTCTTGTTGTGTTCATAATTTCTGCACTTGTGTTCTTAAGATTCATCCTATGTTCATCATTGTTCCTGATTTTTAATCCTTTCAATCCATGTTCCTTGAGTAGTATGATGTTAGTGTGTTAAATAATAGCTTGTTTTGTGGGGAATTCAATCAAATTCAGTTTAGCATTACTGCAATCTGAATTTTTCATTCCAAAATTACAAATTCCATTTTATTGAAGCATCATGTTTTTATAAATAAAAAAAATTGGTTTGGTTACACACTACTACTCTCAAATCAGGTCCAAAGTGTCTTCCTTGAATAATTCCTTCAATTTGGTTTGGTTTTCTTTGTCTTGCCTTCTTTGACATATTTCCAGTTTGTATTGTGTCATTATGAATTCTTGAGTTTGGGATTGTACTCCTGAGTGTTCTTGGAGATTCTGTTAAGAGCTTAAAGAGAGCTATTGAGAGGAAAAAGGCAAGAGAGCACACTACACAAAAGCCTAATAGAGAGCAACAAACACGAGTGATACATTTAAGAGTGTAAACACGTGAGCGAGTGGTGAGGTCCAATTTCTTTTATTCTTGTTCTTTTCCTTGAATTATGGCAGGTGCAGGTGGTGAAGGTAGCCCTCCTCGTGAGAGAGAAAACAGGTTGCTAATGCGATCAAAGAAAATGGATCTTCCACAAAAACTCTCTCGGAGATGGCTATGAATTTGAGAGCCATTTAGCATAACAAGAAGTCATAAACATATTTTCAATTTCTGAGATTCTGTTTCTGTTTCCTCCACTAAATTTCCTTAGTCATGTTCCTGATATTATGATCCCTTCTATATATTATTAGTTACTTTCCTTGAGAAAATGTCCAACAATCTTGAAGAGGTTCTGGTTCTGATGTATTTGTTTCTTCTGTTCTGTTATATTTTTAAGTGTAGTCTACAAAAGATTGCGAGGATGAAAGGCTACCCAGGTCATAAAGCGTTTCTTGTATATCCGTTATCCAAAGATAAATTGCTAACAAGTAAAAATCAAGCATAAACTTGTCAAACAACTGCTTTGATACTTGTTTGTTTCTGATTTTTATATGCAATCTTATTTTCTTACTTAATGTGTTACGTTCAATGTGCTAAAATGTAAGGATTCCACCCAACAAAAATTATTGTTCCATGTTTGAATTTGAAAAGGGTCATAGGACAAAAAAAATAAAAACCGAACTTCGATCGTAACTTTAATCGTCAAGCCCCTCCTTCTCCATCTCCTCCATCATTATCATTCATGTCCTTGAATCGCTGTTGGTGGGGCATTTTGATAGTTGTTATTCAAAATCAGAGACAATTCATCTGATTAATTCTTTTGATAAATTATTTACTAATTTAATGCAAGTGAAATGCACACGAAAATATTCATATTTAAATCACATATCACCTCATGCACGACTTATGTAAATTGCAAGACATGTAATCTAATTATGCGCGTTTAAGTCATATATAGAGTGATGTGTAGGGGTGTTAACGGGCCGAGCTTTGATCTTAACAGGTCAAGCCTGTATTTAAACGTGTCAGATTGACCTTAACCTATTACTTATCACGAATATAATATTAGTTTGTGGCCTGGTTTATTTACAAAAAATAAAAGTTTGTCTTAAGCCTGTGGCCTTTTTATTTATTAAAAATAAAAACCTTACCTTTCAATTTGTAGCAATATTTAACCCATTAATCATGCATTCGTATATATTTTTTTTGTAAGAAAATAATAGCTGTTTCTTTTATAATAAAAAAATTAATATTAAAAAGTCAAAATAACAACGGCATATTTACTTCACTTTATGTTGCTTTTCCTCAATTTTTTCTTAACAAAGAGGAAAACAATAAAACTAGAAACAAAACAGAGTCTGGGACAAGTAGTGCCCATCATATCTCTAGCAAACAGCTCTCTACAATCCATAGGGACTTCAAGAAAAAGCTATAGATCTCATGTGTCTAATAGTCTCCCTTTGGTTGCCAAAGCATCAGCAACGAAATTACTTTCATGTTTTTTTGTTTTGTCATTTTTAATCTTTCTTTTTCCACATCTTCATATCTCCTATTTCTTTACCAATCGTTGTTAGTAATTATGAAATATAGTTAGTAATTATGAAAAGTGGCACTCGCTGTCTCAAATGATTAATATAAAAATATAAAAAATAAAAAAATTTATTGTATACGGGCCAGGCTTCAAGGCCGGGCTTGGCTATGGAAGCCTGAGGCCTTTTAAATAAAAAGGCTTTTACATGAGTATAAGTCTGGGTCCAATAATTAAAAAAGACGGGTCGAGCCGAGCCGAAACGGGCCGGACCTAAGGCCCCTGATAGGCCCCTGGCCTTATTATCACCCCTAGTGATGTGAAACTTAAACACATATTCTCCATACTTATCTTACTCGCATTAAATTAATAATTAATTAGCTAAAAAAATTAATTTTGAGAAATATCTCTTATTTTGCATTACATTGGTAAAAAAAAACCTATTGATGGTATACACCTATGATGCACGGACACTGACATGCGACACGGGACACGACACGACATGCCGACACATTAATTCTAAAAAATGTCATATTTCGACACGTTAGGACACGTTTTGATATTAAATAATATTTTTAATATATAATATAGTTTACATGTAATACATATAACAGTCCATAATAAATATACAACTAATCAAAAAAAAATTCATAACATAAATATAATGAAAATAATAAAATATCATATATCCAATCAAATATTCTTATAATTTTTATTCCTTTGGTTTCTCATATATTCTTTATATTTTCACTTATTTAGTAAAACAGTGCATATTATTCTATTTTGCAACTATTTTTATTTCTGGTACAAATCATTTTTTTTACAGCACAACCGCATCACGTGGAAATAACAAAATAATAAATGATTAAAGTTGGAGCCCTCAGCCCACATAGCCTTTAATATTTATTTATTGTTTTAACCTTTTGTAGCTAAACAAAGGATTAAAGTCGGAGGCTCGAAGCCCTCAACCCACATAGCCTTTAATAATTATTTATTGTTTTAACCTTTTGTAGCTAAACGTTCTGTTCTGAAAGTATAATAAAACGCTAGAGTGATTAATGGAGAAGATCTGAATCGGTGCTTCATCTCCTCCACCGTCTTGTAGTCTGTGAACGAAGCGAGCGAAGGAGAAAGCATGACGGCTTTTCCCGGTCACCTGGAGGACCTGTGCTTCCAAATCGTCAAAGCTAGACCCTACGGCGACGGCGGCAGCGAAGAATAGCGGGAACAATAAGGACCGTGTCATCTCACTCTCACTCCTTCGTCCCTTGCATCATCATCCCCAAATGGTGCTTGGCCTTTGTACATGGAGCAGTTAACTGCAGCCACAACATCAGGCTAAATACTCACATTCGATGCTTCAAGGTTACTACGCAGGCTTCTTACGATGACCACACATGTAACACAAAGGAATGGGTTGATCAGACCCACACTAAGGAATTACATATACAGTAATCGATAAGAATCTACATACAACTATCTAGCACATGACACACACACACACACATATATATATATATTATCAGAGTTCCCTAACAAAATTGCTCTGATACCATAAAAAGTAACAGCCCGTTGTACACCGGTATTGTTAACATTAATTATGATATTAAGCGCAGTTACAATCACAACGATTCATTTATAGAAATGCGAATAAACTTTTTCCGATTAAAAATCTGTGATCGTAACCGAAACACTAGCGGAAGACTTACTTAAACTATTTATGCACTTTACTTTACTACATATAAGACACTAAGGGGTTCCCATAAACCCACTTAGCCAATTCCTCACTTTTACGTTTTTACCAAACTTAACCAGATTCACTAATTAATTTTTCTATGAACACAAAACAAAATCCAAACCTAGACTTCAGGTTATTCTTTTTCCTTATTAAATTACCTTTCTAACAAGCTATCACACACTCGATTCCGAGCTCGTGAGCTCCGGTTATCGCCGTTTGAAGTTGGACAAACAACATTGACCACCAACCCCAAAACAGCCCAAAACCTCCCATCTTCGCAGAGTATTCTGCACCTAACCACAAGGCCACTGTCTCTCAAACTTTTACACCATAAACTAGACGCCTCAAACTTCGATTTGATATATCGTATACTTAATTTGACAAGTAACGAAGCGGGAATTAATTTCCCAACACAGACCCGAATCTACCCACTGGTACTGGCCAAAACAGGGCAGATTGTGCCATCAGCCACCATGGGCTGCGCACACCACCAATGATTCTAGTATTTTACCACAATGTATGGGACATCTTAAGCTTCAAAATGGCATATGGAACGTCCCAATCGGACCACTGTGGAGAGAGATATGCTTTCCCGAAGTTCACCCAAATACCGCCAATTCTACAGAAAATTCGCCAGAGTTTTCTTTGTATTTCCTAAAATCCCCAATTTTGTATAAGCTGTTTAACACTACAATTATACCTGAAATCCAGCAAAATCCAATGGGTGGCACACACAAGGACCAACAACGCCTTGGGGCACTTACAACCCAATCCAATTTACACTTAAAACATAAACAGTTCACTTTCAAATCTTTTATAGTTTCAATCACAAACCTTCAATTTCATGCATAAATCATCATACATATAATCATAACTCTAAAATAGGCCTAAAGCCCTCCTATCATACTAAGCATACATCCATGGTATATTTACAATACTGAATTACAATTACACTTACACTTTAACTTCAATTTACAATAATCCACATATTACAACTTTACTTAACAAATGAAATCATAACTAAAATGACAAATATAATACACTGAAGCGAAATATGCATCACTACTCCACTCATCATCATGCGGGCTTCTTGCCCGCTGCTCCATATCCACTGGTACATCCTGAAATAAATGCCCCGAGACGGGTGAGATATACGGATATATCTCAGTAACCAAGAGGTTCTGGAGAAAACTCCGCCCAATGGTTCACTTCGATGTATATCAATAATATAAAACACCATCACTGTTATAAAACGGGATAAAGCAAGGGATTTAGAGAAAAGGGAAAATATCATAAACAACTACGACATGCGGGATGGTAGCTACCAATACCACGACATGTCCTCGGCTATACGCCTATGGGTACTACCCCTGGCGTGTTCATAGAACAACCCACCAAGGTACCCCTTCCAACCATATACACCAGAGACAACCTAGTGTGCTCCTATCCGGATAACACACCACGACCCTGGGTCAACTGGAACTCCCTCTCGGAGACTTATCCAGTGGCAGTCCGGAAAACTTGCCCGAAGGCTAAAAATATCTACTGGCCAGAGATCTGGTACATAAGTACCCACTGTGATAATGCATATGCATGCTCATGTTGTTCTACACTACTCATACACACTTCCTACCACCACCCTCAACGGGTATGGTGGAACACACAAGGGGAACAAGCCCCAGTACCAAGAGGTTACCTTTCTTTTTATACGTCCAATGAGCTCAGCAGAAACTTCACTTATAGCTTGATACATAGGGAATGCCTACACAGAGGACAATTCCACACACTTAGAACTTTAAACCACTCAAGAATTTCAAAATAGCATGTGTAAATCACATCACTTACCTCAACCCACTTGGTCCAGGACCAAGGGCAATCCACTGTTTCACTGTTCCGAGATTAAATCCACGTACATCAACCTATACAACCATGTGTAGCCATCAGCTTCAGTTAAAATACGTCAAAACACGAAAACGTAAAATTCTCACCTCACCAATATGTAGGGTTCGGCCATATCAGTGTCTTTTTAGAATTTATTTTTCTAAATTTTCTTTCTCATTTTATTACACTCACTTAGGTTACCCAAAGGCTAGTTCAATCGCCGTTTTTCCGTTTTACGACTTTTACGCAACGTTTTGTGAAATATTTCACTTTAGGCACATTAGGCCAATTTCAACACTTATTATTTTTGCATTGATCCTTCCACATGCCAATCACCACACAACCCATCTAATGACTTTTTCAACACACAACACATCACCAAAATTTTCCAAAACACCATTTACTCACTTTTACATAAATGGCCGAATTCTATGTTTGGCCAAATGTTGCGTAATCGGCAAGTGTACCGATCGTTCCAAGTAATAAAAGTGATAAATAAGATCGTCTCCACAGGGATTGGAAAACAATTACTACTATAACCAGTCCTCTTAAGTTAGATGAGTCGATTTGTGTTTCCACACTATGGTAACTAATTAAAATGTAAAGACTTGTTTTTAGGTTTTTATGAAAAAAAACTTAAAATAAATGAAGAAAATGTTTTTGTAGAAGAAGTGAAGAAGAATACTGTAGCCAGGGTACATTCACCAATTGTTCCCAATTTTACTTTGGATTGATTCAAAATACTTATCGAAATTAACAATTCAGACAAATTATCATCTTTTTAGAAATAATTAGTTAGATCCCAATCCCTTGGTGATCTAACCCTTTACTTCAGTTGGAACCCTAATCCCTTAGTAATCCCGCCTGAAAATAAGCATTATGTAGATAAATCCCACGACTGCAATCCATACAAGTCTATTCCTAGAACATGCATGGAGAGTCATCTTTATCCCCTTTCAGGATCAGTATTCCAATATTCCTATTGCGAACCCTGATCCCCAGAATATCATTCCCTATTAGGTTGATCAAATCTAACAGAAATAATATCAATACGCGCAAGATAAAGATGAAATATATTAAATTAATACATATAATGATTCAATCCTTGTAACAATTGTTCACAAAGGGATCATGCCCCTGACTACAGAAATAGATCTAGCCAATCAACATCATGATCGCTGATCTGATTTCAACATGAACTGAAAATAAAAATAGAAGAAGAAGATTACAAGAACGGAACGACGAACGTGAAGAACGCCCTCCTCCTTCAGCCGGATCTGCTTCTTCTAGGTCTTGTGGTGTCTTCTGGTGTGTCTTTCTTCAAAGGTTAAGTCTCTTTTTATAAGAGACTTTGACCTAATTTGCAACATTTGAATTTTCATATTTTCGCGCCTCCCACGCTGACAGCGCCACTCCCGCGCTGTGAGCGTGGGAGTTTCTGTCAATTTCTGCCCACCCGCGCTGATGGCGCGGATCTCGCGCTCTCAGCACGGGATCTTCTGCCATTTTTTTCCTTCCCACGCTCTGAGCGCCATTCCCGCGCTGTGAGCGTGGGAACCTAGGTCTTCTTTGCCCTTTTTGCCTTCTTTTATGCATCTTCCTTGATATTCAGACTTTGGATGTTTTTAATCTTTTTTTCTGCCTTTCTTGCATTGATTGAGTCACTTTCTTCTTCTTTTCGTCTTGTAATTTCCTATATGCTGATCGCATATCACCAGACCAAGGATTTTCACTCAATTCCTATGGTCCACACCTCACACAACACTTCATATCATCATATAATCACACTACAATTCACCATACAACACATTAACCCAAAATTCAAAAATCCATTTCATGCACTCAAATTTTCCTAAGTTAAATTTCACCATTTTTCGCTTAAAATTTTCATTGCATTTCTAGCATTAATACATCATTCTAAGACATTATCATCTAATAGACATTTTCCATTTGAGCTCTCTAACACCACATATCACAAAATCCCTCTTTAGGGTCCATAATCAAAACTCAAAATTCAACCAACGAAATCTTGAAATAACTCACCCAAATGCTCGGTATATGGCTCCTCCTAAGCATACTCCACCATTGGAGCATGAAAAAGCTTCATGAACACCAAAACTTCTCAAAAACCGAAACTGTAATTGGGCAAGATCTCCTCCCACACGCGATTTCAAGGCTTAAAAGTGGTACCAATGGGTTCAGAAGGTGTTTTCCATCAAGATTCAAGACAAGAATCGTTGAATTCGGTGGAGAAATGGCCAAGTTATGGCCAAAGGAAAATTTGCATAGTGAAGAGGGGAGGGGGGGGGGGGGGCTGTCATATGCGCATGGAGGGAGAGAGAAAGTGAGGAAGGTGAGTGACAATGAATAGTAACTCAAGTGATTTAAGTGGGAACGGGTCCCACACGATTTAACACTCATCCGAATTTCTCTCCGATTTCACTAAACGTCCGTAAATTCAAAACTTATTTAGAAATTCTAATTGTTAACATTAACTAATGTCCTTTAATTATACTAACTCAGATGAATCCGGAGCTTTCCGGTTGTTCGGGAAAAACACTGCTTTAAGCTACAGTGCGCTCCGTTGGCACGCTTCCACAAATTGACTTAAATTCATCAAATATTATCAGAAATCATATTTCTTATTTCTATGGACTATTTAAAATTCATATTTGGAACGTAGAGCTCAAAATTCCACTGACACATTTTACGGTGCAATCTGACTGCGGTATTTTTACCCGCGAAAAACACTATTCACTGATTTTTCTGAAAATTGCCTGTCCACTCAATTTTCCATTCTGATTCCATTTCCAGACTTATTTTTATCATCTGAGACCTTCTGCTCAATTTTTATCTTCCTAGGGTTGCGTGTTGGCTAATTACCGTTTTGCCCTTTCTTTGTATTTTGGCCTAATCTTTGGGATTTTCACTAATCCTCCACTTAATTACTCACTTAACACTTTAATTACTTAATTTAGAATTGTGAAGTGTTATAATTATCATCAAATACACATTTTTCATTTGAGCTCTCTAACATATCAACAATCAAAGGTATAGGGTTCATAAATGTGATCTACAAATAAACCATGGAAATGGGGTGTGAACATACTCACAACCAAGGCTTAATACTCCTCCAAGACTTATCAAAGCAATGAAAGACCAAATGACTCCATGAACATCAATTTCTCTCACAAATTCGAAACTGACTTTGGCCTTGATCTCCCCAAAGAGCCGGTTTCAAAGCTTAAGAGTGCTACCAAAGTGTTTAGAAGGTATTTTCCAACAAATTTCAACACAAATTTTGTTGGATTTGGTGGAGAAATGAGTGGTTTAGAAGGAAAAGAAAAGCTTGAGTTTATGACAATGGGGGAGGAGGGTGTCGCGGCCTTGAAGAGAGAGGGAGAGAGAATGGTGAATGAATAGTGTCCTTATGACACGCGATTTAAAACTAATGTGAATTTCCACTAAACGTCTGTAAATTCAAAACCTATTTAGAAACTCGAATTTTTAACATTAACCATTGTCCTTTAATTATACTTGATCAGATGAATCCGGAGTTTTCCGGTCGTTCGAAGAAAGTATTATTTTAAGCTGTTGTGCGCACCGTTGGCACGCTTCCCCAAATTGACTTAATTCCATCAAATATTATAAGAAATCATATTTCCTAGTTCTATATACCATTTATAAATCATATTTGAAACCTAGAGCTCAAAACTCAACAGGCACGGTGCTATCGTACCGCGGTATTTTTACCCGATAAAAACACTATTCACTGATTTTTCTGAAACTTGCCTATCCACTCAATTTTTCATTTTGAATCTATTTCCAGTGTTATTTTTATCATCTGAGACCTTCTACTCAACTTTATCTTCCTAGGGTTGTGTGCATGGCTAATTACCGTTTTGCCCTTTCTTTGTATTTTGGCCTTATACTCAGGATTTTCACTAATCCTTCTCTTTAATTCTCATTTAATATTTTAATATTTAATCTTAGAAATATGATTTAGAATTACGAGGTGTTATAAGTTTCAAGCTAATATAAACACTGACATTCATACATCTTTTCATTATATGATATCCATCCTTGTGAACATCTCATTTACATAACTTTCATTCCATGATAATCATCTATATTAATGTATCAATTCCTTGACGAGGGCACTAACACGCGCTAGAGCATGCTGTAGTGTGCTAAACAAGGAAAGTTTTATGTGCAGCATGGTTAAAGAAATTTCTTGGAATAAAAATAGTGATTTTTACACCATGGTGGCTTCCTAGGGCTACATGGTTAGTGATATTAAGTCAATGCAATATGTTTCTGCACAATGTATGAGTTATGATTAAATTTTTGAATTATGTGGATACAAAATGAATATATAAGCAGAAAAAAAAATATTATCTATAATTTTAATTCTATTGATTTGATTGTAATTGCGCTTAATATCATATGCAATTTAACAAATCGATTATAGAACGGGGTGTTACACATGCATAATATGTGAATGTTTGCTTGATGCATAAGATGGAAAATGCTTTGTGTGTTGCATATATGATTTCGTTTCCTGGCCAGAGAATGTTTGTGTGATGAACCCAAGAAGGGGAACCCGTAGGGACCCTTCTCGAAAGTGTCTTGGGAGTGGGAGCCCGTAGGGACTTCTTTCAAGGTATAGTGTGGACTTCCCTTGTAGCCCATTGCGTGGAACAACTCCAAGTGATTAAAATTTGATAAGGGAAACCCGTAGGGACTCTTCTCGAAAGTGCCATACGAGTGTTTCTATATTGGCAAGTTAGCCCAAGGAATGGCTCTGATGTGATTGATTTGCATTTGTATGAGATATATGATGTATTATATTTGTTTTAATACTTATGCACCATAAGTGAACTTAGGGATGAAGGAATTGTCCAAGAATCCTTAGTTTACTGAGATGTTTATCTCACCCCATGTGGGGGAACATATTTCAAGACCACAGAGAGATGGAGGAGCTAGTGTCCATAAAGGCAAAAAACCTACCTAGCTTCTAGGAGCATGATTATGCCATGATGCATTGTGGAGGATTTCCTGCATATCTAAATGTATTTTGCATAGCCTTATGATTTTTGAGACATTTGTATATTTGATGCAACAAAGGCTTATAATTAATGATGTATGTAATCTTTTAAGTTGAGGATCATACTATGTAATTTGAATGCTCAAGTGATGTATAAATGATGTATTTATGAGTTTGTACATTGGAGATTATGTATGATAAGGTTCATCACATGTTATTTTAAAATTCATGTATGGAATATTCAAAGGATATGTAAATATTGTGGAACAGATGGCTTGATGCCAATATTGTGGATTTAATGCATGGAAGATGTATATTATGTTAATAGATAGAAAATTGGATTTATGATATATGAAAATGGTCAATTAGGTATTAAACGAACTTGGGAAGTATCACATGTCGTCAAAGTATAGCTAGATGTTGTCCATTTTAATTTTGTCCAATGTGGTGAGTGATAGCCATACTTTGGTAATTGATTACCTCAAAGCAAATAGTGTAAATTACAGTTTTTGATTATAAAAATGTAAGGATAAACTTAGAATGTCAATAACTTACTTAATTCTTAACCAAATGAGAAGTGTAATGTATCAAATTAAAGCTTATGATGTCTACTTTTACGTTTTAGAATATGAGAATTTTATGGATTGTGTCATTCCCAATTTTTGAGAGAATAAGCATTGTCTAGGTTTGAACTTAAGCTGCCAGATTCTGGCCAATTTTTTGTAAAAACCATATCTCCTTTGTTCGTTAAACAAATAGAGCATATTATATATCATTCTAAGCATAGTTTTTTTTTCTCCAAATATCATAATTTTTTGGTCAGCGAAGCATTCCCAGTTTGGTGAGAAACCGAAGCTGCCAAAAACTCTATTTCACTGGTTGTCAATAATTTAACAGTCTGTTTTGAAAAACCATAACTCTTTCAATTCTTACCAAATACAGCAAATGAGGTGTCATTTTAAAACTCTAAATATCTAGTTTTTTGTATTAAAATATCAAGATTGAAAGAGCTATGACCAATATGCAGTTTATATTTAGACTATAAGCTGTCAAAGTTGTATTCATGTTATTTGTTGCTTAGTCTTAATATTTGTTGTGCTGACCGACTACAGACGAAGGGTTACAGTTCACCGAGATTATTTTCCTATGTAGTTATTACAGCAAGCGAAGCTACCAAAAACTCTATTTTGATGGTTGTCAAAAATTTAATAGTCTATTTTGAAAGACCACAAATCTTTCAATTCTTACCCAAATACAGCAAATGAGATGTCATTTTAAAGGTCTAAATGTCTAATTTTTTGTATTAAAATATCAAGACCGAAAGAGCTATGACCAGTGCGCAGCTTATATTAGACTATAAGCTGCCAAAGTTATATTCATGTTATTTGTTGCATTATTTAAATAATTGTTGTGCTGACTATTTGGGCTATTGCTTTTATGATAAGTTATTGTTGTTGTGCTTAATACCATGAAAAAGATAATACACCGACTAGAGACGAAGGGTTACAATCCACCAAGATATTTTCCTATGTAGTTATTACATCATATGTGTTTTCTTTCATTCATTCAAGTTGTAAAGCACCCTATTTCTTTTTATACCTCTCTAATTCTCCTTTTTAGCTGTAGGGTTCTCATTTGGATTACTGTTCAGACATTTTTGTCACCATATAAAATCGCTTATAGCCTTCTCATAACAATGAATCCTTTCCATCCTCTTAATAAAATCTGTGATACCGAACAAAAGTGTTAGCTTTCTCCCCCAAAATGAACCCTGGTCATGTAATGTTTTAAACTGACTAGAACCTCCGCCACTATGCTAAACAAACCCAGACATCGTTTTAGTTACAGAATCTTCTCATATTATAAAGCAATACCTAGAACTTCCGAACATCTTTCTTTGTTGCAATGAATAAACCAAAAAAATACAAAATAAAATAAAATCCCAAAGATAAAATAGATATCTTTAAAAGTTTGTACTGCAGGAATATCAAGTTTCCACATTACTGTACAGTAGAGCTTTTAGTTCGACAGTTTCAAAGGGTCCAGACTTCAAGGGCATAAAAGAAGCAATATAGCTGTAATCTATAAATGCGATGGCCAAATGACTAAGGGAAGCATTCTATAATTGGAATTTAAGAATAAACAGAATATGGTTTTCAAAGGAGGTCAAGAAGCTATTAGGTATTCAGAAACCTAAATGTACAAGTAGAAAGCAGAAAGAGAAGACGGAAGGGCAAATGCATAGAAGTTAATGTTTCCCTCGGTATCATAAAGGAATAATTTATAAAGAATCTTACAAGCGTAGTAATCCATAAATTTATAGTGCTAATCCTTAGACAAAGGAAGAATATCTATGCTGAACATTAGGAAATGTAAATGCAAAAGAGGATGATTCATTCAATTGAAACTGGCATACCCACAAAGAACAGCATGACGAACCAAGATCACAACATGATGACAAATTGACAATATTTATATTCGATATTCTGTTAAAAAGCTGAAGAATATATCATCTGTTTCCTCTTTCCTCAGAGATAACAGCGTATATAATTCTAATCCTGTCTATTAATTAAAAATTTAAAAAGTTATATGATAACGAGCCCCTGGTTTGACTCATGTTTTGAGAATAAAAAAGAGATTGATTTGCATGGTCAACATCTATCTGTGTGATCAGATGAACAATAATGGTGATCGGTGCAAGCAATTCAGAATCTTCTTTGGCATACACACATTGCGTAAAGAGAACCCAATGCAAATTTACGTCACATTTGTATAATAAAATCTTAACAAAAGTATTGTAGATTATTAACTAATTCATACTTCAACTGCGAAAGTAAATAAACATATTAAATTAGTTTAACCAGAAGAGATATAAGACCTCGCCAGAAATTAATAAAGCACAAAGACAGAATTACACCCATACAGGCAGTTGAGTTAGAAGTATTAATTAACAAAAATGCACAAAAAACGGCAACGAAGATACCGGTCATTCTTTCCAGCTATAGGAAGCTCGGTCAACAACTAAATAGTCTCCTCTAATATCCTTTACAACTCGAAGGTGATCATCGAGGTACACAGTCTCAAACCTGCATAAACAAGATGCAATTACAGCATCACAAAAATTAAACTTCCAAAGGTCCCTTACCCCACCAAGTTATAAGAATCTCACTTTGAACCCACCAAATTTCATGAAGTTTCATATTATAACATCACAATTAAGTTTAGAGCAACTTTTGCTTATTTGCAAATTGGCCCATAAACTTTCCCATAACCTAAAGTTTTTCATAATTACTTTTTGATCCCTAATTGTCTTGATTGGCAAGAATTGTATTCTCATTCATATTTTCACATCAATCCCATGATTAACTCATCATTCCTTGTCACATATTCCATTTACAAAGCTTAATAGTGTGGGTTATTATAGCATAGCCAACACATGAGCCTCCTCAAACTCCCTTGATAGTGCATCTGCCACCATGTAGTTCTTTCCTTGCTTGTACTCGATAGAAAAAGAGTATCCCATCAGCTTGCACATGAATTTTTGCTGCTCCACCATCTGAATTGTTGGAAATAGTAAGTCTTTTAAACTACGCTGGTCTGTGCAGATTATAAAATGAGTACCAAGGAGGTATTGTCTCCAACATTTTACTGCCTCTGTGATTGCAAATTGTGGAATATTCTAGATAGTATTTATTGATGTAGTTGGTAATTGTATATTTAGTTGGTAGTTATATATTTATTGAAGTAGTTGGTGGTTGTATTTATTGAAGTAGTTGAGGTAGTTGAATGTACTCAATATAAAAAAGACCCATTGGGTCTCTAAATGAATAAAGAAAGTATTATTCAAACAAAACACTTCTTCTTTTCTTCATAGTATCAAGAGCTGGTTATATTCCAGTCTCTTCCCCGTTCTGATTTATTTTTTAAGTCATTTTCCTATTCCTTTTTTTTCGTTTTAGCCACTGCCCAAGCCAGAATCCTTACCTAGCCACCTCCAACCACGAAACCAAGGCCACCATTAGGTTCAAAACAAAATTCCGAAGCTAAGATTGCTCTCATTCATTGACTTTGGCGAGCAACCCTCTTCCTGTTTTGAGGGTCAAAATCGTATTTGGAGGAATTTTTCTTTTCTGGGTACCTGTTGTTAGAAAGCCATGGACGCTGAAAATTTTGAAAATTCGTCTTTTCATAAATTGATGTCTCAACATGCTGACACAACCAGTCATGTTGCTCAAAAAGGTATGGCATTCCATGTTGAACGTAGTAATCTTGGATCCTTGATTCAGGGGCCTCTGATCACATGACAGGTAATGCAACCTTATTTTTCTCCTATACCCCTTACCACCCATCACGAATAAGAACAGCTGGTGGGAATTTCTCCACTATTGCGGGAAAGGGATCCATTAAACTTTCTGAGCAAATTATTTTGAACTCAGTACTTCATGTTCCCTCTCTTACTTGTAATCTCATCTCTATTAGCAAACTTACTGCTGAGTTGCATTGTGTTGCTAAGTTCTCTGCAAATGCTTGTATCTTTCAAGAATAGGACTCGGGGATGATGATTGGCAGTGCTAGAGAGGAAGAAGGGCTCTACTATTTTACAGAGGTTCATTGTGAAAAGAGGATTTTTTCGAAGCACTCTCTATGTTTATCAGATGACTGTAATGATGTTTTGTTATGGCATCGTAGGTTGGGACCCCCAAATTTTGTTTATCTCCAGAAGTTATTCCCGAACTTATTTATCAATAAAAAGCCAAGCTCCCTTCTCTGTGATATTTGTCAGCTTGCAAAGCACTCTCGTGTCACTTATTCTCCTAAGAAATATCATGAATCTTCTCCCTTTACTGATTCATAGTGATATTTGGGGACCTGCTCGTGAAAAAAATGTCTCGGGTGCTCGTTGGTTTATTACTTTCATTGATGATCATTCTAGGGTATGTTGGGTATATCTCTTAAAAGATAAGTCTGAGGCAGCATCCACTTTTAAAAACTTTCATGCTATGATTCAAACTCAATTTCAGACCTCTATCAAAATTCTACGAACAGACAATGGTACTGAATATTTTAATTCAGTTCTTGGAGATTACCTAAACCAGCATGGAATCATTCATCAAAGTTCTTGTCCTAACACCCCTCAACAAAATGGGGTGGCTGAAAGGAAAAATAGACATCTAATTGAAGTTGCTCGAGCTCATTTATTCACGATGCATGTCCCTAAATACCTGTGGGGGGAAGCCGTCTTGGCAGCCTGTTATCTCATTAATCGGATGCCTTCTCGGGTACTAAATTTTCATTCTCCTTTATCCTGTCTTACTAAATCTTTTCCCTCTTTCAGTGCTCTTTCTTCTCTTCCTCCCAAAATATTTGGTTGTGTGGTTTTTGTGCATATTCCTCCACATCAAAGGTCCAAACTTGACCCTAAATCCATCAGATGTGTCTTCATAGGATATTCCCCAAATCAAAAAGGTTATAAGTGTTACTCACCTTCTCTCCGTAAGGTGGTAGGCTGAACTGAATTTCAACGATGTGCCTGCCAACCGACAAATTTCTCTCCAGAAGGAGCTAACAAATATTCTGTCCCGATCCGATACAATTGTTTTTGGGAACCCATGTAGCCTAATTATTACCTTTACAAACAGGGCAGCCACGTCGTGTGCAGTAAAAGGATGTGACAGGGTGACAAAATGGGCGTATTTTGTGAGTCTATCTACCACAACTAAAATAGTGTCCATGCCATGTGACATTGGTAAGCCACCCACAAAGTCCATCGAAACCTCTCCCACACCTGTGCTGAAATGGGTTAACGGCTGAAGCAAGCCCGCAGGGGCTAATTGATTATATTTCTGTTGTTGACAAATGATGGGCCACTAATGCCTTTTAATAAATGTTATAAACGCAGGAGAGCTAAGGTCCAAGTAGAGGGGGACATGAAAGCGGCCCAATCTGATGACAAGAGCCCAAATGAGGGGAAAAGCAATGAGGCAGAGCATAACCCAAATGAGAAGAGAAGCAATGAGGCAAAGCATGCAAGCCACAAGCAGCAGCAATCAGTTATTAACAAAGACACGTGGCATGCGGTGAATGGAGAGGGAGCAGTGGTGAGAGGAATAAGAGAGACAGTTAGAGAGGAATGAGTGTGGAGAAATTGTGAGTGGTTGTAGCACCTGAACTCGGTGGTTCAGTGTGGATAGGAGAGTAAGAACGAATGTGTAAGCGGATGAACATGAGTGCTTTATTCATGGAGTCTGTAATGGTTATTTGTTAGTTTGTTTTTCTGCATTTGTTAAAGAGAGTCCCCTTTAACAGTATCTTGTTATCATTTCCTAGCCCGTATTGTAAGGGAGTGTATCCCAAATCTTTAATATTCAAAAAAGGTGATTATCGTTGTTGTTTACTGATCTTTAAATACTCCAATCGTATTGTAATTCTGGTTACTGTTATTCCAAATTAATTGGTGCCATTAACAAATGTGACAAGCCGCAACAAAATCGGACACATCTCTTCTCATCCCCTTCCAAAAGAATAAGGCAGAAATCCTCTTAAACGTACGCAGCTCCCCTGAATGGCCTCCCCAAGGAGTAGAATGAAACTCTCGCAGCAATTGGGGAATATACACAGAAGTTGATGGTATCACCAAACGACCCTTAAACCACAAGCTCCCCCTGGTCACTGAATAGCCTGGATGAGATTGGGGATTCTGCAAAACTTCAACAATTGATTTTTTAATAGCATCTTCAGCCTCTATCTCTTCCATCAAGGACTCCAAACTAGGACTAGTAATCAGAGACAGTCCTTTAAATTCCATGACACGGGAGAGGGCATCTGCTGCCTTGTTTTCTATCCCCGATCTGTACTGAATTTCAAAGTCGAACCCTAACAATTTTACCACCAGTTTTTTATGTTTTTCAGGCATAACTCTCTACTCCATAAGATACTTGAGGCTTCTCTAATCAGTTCGAATGATGAATCTTCTCCCCAATAAATAATGGCTCCACTTCTGCACTGCACACACAATGGCATAACTCTCTGCTACCGACAAATGCTTTTCATTATCAGAGAAGGTTTGACTAAGAAAAGCTATAGGAACTGAATCTTGCATCAATACAGCCCCTATGCCTAAACCGGATGCATCAATTTCAACGACGAGTGGCTTGTCAAAATTGGGTAAAGCTAATGTAGGCAGAATAATTAAGGCTTGTTTAAGCCTCTCAAATGCTTCAACAGCCCCTATGCCTAAACCGGGTGCATCAGTTTCAACAATGAGTGGCTTGTCATATGGATTTCGAAACACTCTATATTAAGGCTTGTCATATGAGTTTTAATGTAGGCAGATTATTTAAGGCTTGTCATATGGAACAGCCAACATTTCGAAACTCTCTATAGTCTATTACGGTTCCGGTTTGACGGAGGCACATCAGAGTTTCATATGGATTTCCTAACCTGGAGGTGTGGAATCTCTGCAAAAGGGTCGTTCTTAGTTGCTCCCAATCGACATTTAAGTTACGGCCTTCCACCACTGGAACCAATTCAAAGCCCTCTCCTCCATGCAAATTGAGGCAGCCTCCACTTGCTCCTCCGGTGAGATTTGGTTGAATCGAAAGTAACGTTCCGCTCGGTATATCCACCCATATAGGTCGTCTCCGGAAAAAAATGTTACCTCTAGACGCCTCATCCGATCATCATCTCTTCTATTTCCACCATTGCGTCCCCCTCTGTTTTCTCCTTCAGCTCCTGAGTTTCCATTTCCTCCCTATTCCCGTCTATTCTCCCTCTATCATTCTCCCTGTTCATATACGTCAAAAACGTCTCGTGGAGTTGACGCATTTTTGTCGTCATCTCCTGCATCAGTCCCTCCACTTGGGTTGTTCTCCTCTCAATTGCTTCTACTCTAGCCTCCATTCTCGTCAGTACCATTCACTGCTCCAAGGACGATACCAATTGATGGCACCAATTCAAACTCATCAAGAAATTGAAAAAAATGAAACAGTAAACAGATTCTGGAAAAATTAATACTGAAATATATTGAAAGCATCCAACAATGGGAGACACATTACATAGAAAATTAACAATACATAAAAATGGACACACTCATATGGCTAACATAGCCGGACTCCGACTCAAGAGGACTTCTCAGTCCCTCTCTTATCACCTCACACCTAATTACTCAAATTTTGCCTACCTTCTCACTATACCCATTGCTATCTTATACTCGTTTCCTCTCTTCTCTCTCCTGTAACAACCCATGCCATCCCGCACGTCCATTCCACCCACAAACGGTTATGCTGATTGTTACATGCTATGGTTTTGTTGCTTCTCCCCACTTTGCCCTTGGGCCTTTGCTGTATGTATTTGCACATTTGGATCCACTTCCTCCTTATGCTCTGGATATGCCCCATTAAGACCTTGGGCCTTTGCTGTATGTATTTGCACATTTGGATCCACTTCCTCTTTATGCTCAGGATCTGCCCCATTAAGACCATTATTTTTCTTCTTCCTTGTATAAACCTTTGTGAATGGTTCACCACAAACCATCCAGGATACTGAATTGTTCTTGCAACTTAGAACTCTAACTCACCCCAGTCAGAAGGATAAACACACCGAACCATTCAACATTCAGAGAAACAACAATATGAAAGGGGTTGTTTGGTACGGGGATTTTCTTAGAAATCCTAGGAAAGTGGGGTGAGGCAAATTTGTTTTCAAAGTTTGGTATGAGGAAACTGAAAATAATCTCAAGAAACTTTTTTCCCATCATTCCATTTTACACATCATATTCCCAAACAAAAATATCATCTGATACATGGTATTTTTATTTTTTCATAGCATAAGTATAATTAACCTAACATTCCCGGAAAAAATTTGGACCTACCAAACACCTTTTCGTAACTTACCTAGGAAAAAAATTTCCCACAATATTTCTGGAAATCTTTTTTCCCGATAAAAAAAAAATATCTTCTCTACCAAATGCCCCCTAAATGTATATGGCCACCACGCCTAACTAAGGAACACATGGGGGCGTTGTTCACTCAGAAACCGTTATTAATGATGTTATTTGGGCTAATTCTTGTAACGCGGCACTTTGATGTATCAGAGCACTGAGCTAGGGGCAATTGCTCTGGGCCTGAATATTGGACCCACAACAAAGCCCAGTGAATATGTAACCACCTCTACTGTTACTCCCAAGATCCTTATCATCTACATGGTCTTGGCCAAGATCCTTTTTACAATACATAGACACAACCCTCATGTATGCACCTTATAATACACATTCGCACTTTACCTCAAACACTCGCTAACTTGAGTGTCGAAATCCTTGCACGTGCACTATCCCCCATTGTTCTTTAGACCATATAAAGGACTTTAGACCATATAAAGGAGCCCTCATCAGCAAACGTCATCCACCAAAAGGAAGACTAAGAAGTCGCATCACAACCATTTTAGGTATGACCATCTTAACAATATTGATATTCCTTTTCGACTCAAATTTGACATAAAAAGCATATGCTCTCTAACCAAAGAATAAATTATAAACTGTCCTCTAATCAAGCAAGCTTGCAATCATTTTTGTCTACATTTTGAACTCTACAATTTAGTTTCATCCCAAACGAACAAAGACTTGGCCACTGGCCAGCAAGCTATGATACCATTGGGAATACATAACAGAAACATTGCTAAATCACTATACTAAATTTCACTTAAACTGCATTGTGAACATAAAGTACTTACCAACCCTGTCCAAATGGTGGCAACGGTATTTCCCAGTTCTTCCCACGTAATACTGCACTAGTAAATCTAAAACAACGAATATCAGTCTTCATAGGTAGTATACATATTTCTCGAATAAAAATAAATTAATAACAATGCCACAAAAGACAGATTTTTCTTTGTAATTGTTCACCTGAAAAACTTTGAAGATCTAAACCTCACTGGCGGACCCACTTGCGGTCATAAAATTTTATGTTTCAGTTTTTTTCTTGGTTGTAGGTCTTTATTTATCTCTTTGTTCAATATATATATTAGGAATAAATACATTTTTTAAGTCCCTAACTAAAAATATGGTTCCCATTTTAGTCCCTTACAAAAAAAATAGTGTCGAGGTCTCTAAAAAATTTAAAATGGATTAATTTAGTTAAAATCGTGGTCTCTCACAAATTCAAAAAAGACCTACATTAGTCCCTCAAAAAGACCAAAATGGGTCCACTTTGAATTTCATAAGAACCAATGACTAATTTTTTTTTATAATGAACTAAAGTGAGGATCGAATTTTTTGTTAGAGACCAAAAATGATATGTATCTTATATTAGTTAGAAACCAACCTTTCAATGTGATTTTGCTTGCGATATGTATGGGTGGTGTTAATTTTTTTATTCACCACTATAAAATAGAATGACGATGTATGGATGTATTGAAGTATATTCTCATAATTGTTTTGGAGGATTGGTAAAATTTAAGGGGAAATAATTGGTCAAACTATTGACTGTATCTTGTTATGGAAGCAACTAGATTATCAGCGGGTTTAAGCATTGATTTAAACTTTTTTAACAAAAAAAAATTCCGACGGCAGCGTGGGGACATAAAAACAAATTCCTGGTCCGCCACCGCTAAACCTCCTATAATAGACAAACTCTTTGAACAACTTGACAGTGCAGGAGTGGATGATATCACAATCAAAGTTGAGAATTTGTATTTCAAAGTAAAAAACTTTAGTTTAATAACTTCAATGATGATAGATAGTGTTACACCGAAATTTAATTACAATTACACAAAAAAACATTTATTTTTATTTTTTAGTTTTCAATGGTTCACCTGAAATTCACTCTCTGCGGCGACACAATCTGAATACTTGATCGAACAAAGAAAACCCCATCCGGAGGAAACGTGATCACGTTATTGAGGGTACTTTTCCGAACATCTATGACCTGCAATACATCCCCGGCACTAGTGCCAAACAAGTGAGCCTTTCCAACGATGAAGAGCTGTTCCTTCTCCGTTGTCCAGAGCAGCCGCCACGTGCCGGAGAGGGAATCGCCGGTGGTGACCGAGCCAGCGCCCAGGGCGGCCATCGCATCGATGGCTTCGACGATCGAGGCTCGTTTTGCCGGGTCGTTCTGGGTCCTGAGGCCGCGGTCCTGGTCAGAGATGAGGGCGAGGAGATTCTCCCTGGCATATCGGGATTGTGCTGTGACGGAGGAGCAGGTGAACCTCGGGTTACAGTTGCGTGGGTTGGGGAATTTAGTGCTAAGGTTTTGAGACTTGAAGGGGTTGGGAAGAAAGAGGGTTGTGCTGGTGGCCATGACCGTGGGGGTGCTAATGATTTTCCGTTTCATGGTGTTAAAGTGTGTGGAGTGTGGAACTCGAAAGAATTGGCGGCTGAGAACGGAAATCTGTCACAGGATTAGGAATAAGTATAATAAGTATTTGGTGCTAATTTATCACCTAGATTCAGTGCATCCCATCAATTGGAGCATTACACGTAATGAGAGGAAGAGGAAAATTTTAACAAAAGACAAAAAATTTTATTGACATGTAATATTTCCATTAGTGGGCTGAATCTTTGGTGTTATAGTAGCACCAAATATTTATTCCAGAAATAAATATTTTGGTACTGTTTGGTACGCGGTGTTCTTCACGATTCCCGGGAAACTGAATCTTTCTAAATTTTAAATTTCCGGATATTATTATGAACTGAATGTAAAATTCATATTTTTGAAAATCGAGATTCTCAGACAAATAAATATTTCTCCGGTACTAAATGCCCCCTTAGCGAACCACGTTGTATGCACGTGTATATTATTTGTTAATTTCTTTTTCTTTTATTTATGAATTTTGAATAAACAAATTATTTATCCATAGATAAAAGTCACCTGTGCGCATCAATTCTAAATTCATCCCTTTATGTCTGTACAAGACAATATATAGTTAGAGTATGAGTTTACGGCGAAATTGCAACAATTATGATTTGTATTGTTCGATTCTAGGAGGATTGACATGTCCAATCTAAGGATCGGTTGATTGTTATATGATTTATATGCCGTCTCTCATATATTTATAACGGAGATATTTTAGAGACTAATCGATCATTATGCATACTAAAAATAGAGGAGGATATCTTTAGTACCAAAATTTTCTACTACTAATTTACTATTTATCTAATCACCATTGAATCAAAATGAGAGAATGTTAAAAAGATTTTGAAAAAAGAGAAAATGTTAATCCAATGATGATTAGATAGATAGTAAGTTAGTAATAGAAGATCTTAATAGTAAGAATATCTCTCCTCGTAAAAATAAGGACTAGCAATTTTTCATGTTGCATGAGAAATGCAAGTTTCCCACGGAGAGAGAAAGAGATGAGGCCCACCTTAAAGAAACAAATAAAAAATAGAAAAGTGATTGGTACGGACATCGAAGTAAAAGTTATAGAAGATGAGATTTCTCATGTAACATGAGAAATCTTTTTCCCTTTAATTTTTGCATTTAAAACCCCAAAAAGCACAATATGGTCGAACCCTATACAGTGGTCCAAGGGGATATTTTAAAAAATTTAAACACATGTTGATGCTTATTTCACATTATAACTTCATTAACAACACTAATTCATCATCAATTTCAAACTCAATAATTCCCCACCAAAAAGTGCTTATAATATTCAAAACTTAAATCATGAAATTCAAACCATTGGAATGAGGATTTCTTACCTCAAATCACTCATACAAGGCCTGGAGATCAAAAAGCCATTAGATCAAAAAAGATCAATGGTGTCATATGCTTACAAATCAGAGTTGTTGATCTTTTTTGATTTAATGGCTCTCAGGTGAGGTGTCAAATTTCAAATTTGACACATGTGTCAAAGGATCCTACCCCTATATATATAGAGGTAGGATCCTTTGACACCGGTGTCAAATTTGAAATTTGACATCTCATCTAAGAGCCATTAGATCAAAAAAGATCAATGGTGTCATATGCCTACAAATTAGAGTCGATGATCTTTTTTTATCTAACGACTCTCAGATGAGGTGTCAAATTTTAAATTTGACACCGATGTCAAAGGATCATGCCTATATATATATATATATATATATATATATATATATATATATATATATATATATATACGTATGATTTTTTGATACCGGTGTTAAATTTAAAGTTTGACACCTTATCTGAGAGTCATTAGATAAGAAAAGATCAATGATGTCAAATGATTACAAATCAGAGTCGTTGATCTTTTTTGATCTAACGGCTCTCAGATGAGGTGTCAAATTTCAAATTTGACACTAGAGACAAAGGATGCTGCCCATATATATAATTTAAGATGGTATGCATTGCTAGCCGTCCTGGGTTATAAGTCTTTGCCATTGTTTCACTTATCAGTTAAAGTCGCACGGTTGATAATACATTGCCCATTTAAGTTTGTCATATATCTTCCATGACGTGGATAACATAGAGAATCGGCAAGAGGCAATTTAGGTGAAAATGTATATTTGGAAAAAGTGAAATGAAACATTTGATGTTCTTTATTAAGTGTCATTGTAGTCAAGTGTTGAAAGAGGCGCCTAATACAAGTGTAGTCTTCCAAGCAAAGAAAATTTTGCCTAACTCACATGAACATGAACCCTAGTTGGTGAACTCTTCGTACAATATCTTCTTCTCTCATTATCTATTTAGATCTTCTCTCTTTTTAAGCTAAAAACTACTTTCAAACTAAAACTAAAAAAAACAAACTAAAAAAAAAAATCATAAAAATTATTCGGTGATTACATAAAAAAATTATCTTAAAAGTTACTTAAAAATACACATTTCAAGAAAAATTTCTCCTTCTTTCTCAATGTCTATAACTCTTCATTTCAAAAAAGCACACAATTCAAGAAAAACTGATAAAAGATTAAAAAAAACTCTTTGGCCTAACTTTTTCTTATAAGAAGATAAACTAAAAATAAGATGATTCAAACAGTCACGAAGATGAAGAGAGTAGCAACTACACACAGGACATCCAATTATCCTCCATGAACGGATTAAATGGGCAACAAGAGCAGATATAGACCACGCAAAACTCTTATCACACGACATCCATGTGTACATTACCTATTTTTACTAGGAAAAACTGAATAAGATAAAACTAACAAAATATTCGTGGAGGATGAGATCAAATATATAACTGAATAAAGTCATTATATTATTAGTCCACTAATCATTATAATAAAGAGAAAACAACATTATTCTTCTCTACACTAATGGAACTCCACCTATTATAATAAAAGGTAGTGTTCAAGCTTTTATATCTAACGCCGACTGGATAACAGTGGATCCATGAGCTCATAAAACTATCAAACCAGCATGAATGGAACGTTACAAACATAGAAGTTAAATAAGAGCTCTGGATTAAGTAATAAATACGAGCATGCGTAACTTACATAATGTAAATTATACGTACACCATATTTACCACAATTACAGCAACTTTTATTTGCTTCCAAAATTGGTTGACCACAATAAATTGAATCAAACCTATATATCCTATATTATGTCCACAATTCGTTTTTTCTAGATAAATAATTGTCACAAATTTTTAGGACCATGTACTTCGATAAAACCTGATTATTCAGCTGCCTTATTGCCCTTGTACGAGTTTATCAATTGCATCTGTACATCATGAGAAACTGGTGAATGTTCCTTGTATTCCATTGTGAATTCACCTTTTCCCTGCAGTCATCCAAGAATCCACAGAAATTAAAAACCAAATAAAAGTTAACAACAAAACATGAATTATTCTTGAGTAACGTGATATTCACCTGTGTCATTGAACGAAGAGCTGTAGAGTACCCAAACATGTTGTTAAGTGGGACCTGAAATAGTTAATAACAGCAACCTATTTAGCAAGAACAAATGGACAAACTAATTAATGATAAAAGTCCACAAATTATATTTACCTTCCAAATAAACATTAGAGATAATTTCCAAAAAAACATGCAAGATAAACCAAAATGAAACCAGCAAATAGTGTACACCAGTGTTTTAAAAACTGGCTCGGTCCGGCTGGGTCGACCCGGGTCTCGGTGACCCGGTAGGTTCCCCGATCCTAGCAGTCATTTGGACCGGTTCTGCAGTCAACTCATTTTGGACCGGTTGACCCGGCGACTCGGGTTAGACTGATTGACCCTCTTTTTTCTTTTCTTTTTTGTAAATTTTTTTTTTTTGGTTGCTATGAACTCTTGAATTAAATTATGTTCATATTTTGTGGTAAATATGATTAAAAAGTAAGGTGAAAGTAAGAAGGTATTTTGGATTAGTGCAGTTTGTTTATGTAATTTAGTTGTATCTTATAATGATCTAAAGAAGTTAAGTGGGGATAAACACCGATGGTCTCATCTCAACGGTAGAAACTTTCTCCTTAGTATATATTTCATGCCTACAATTTGTTATCATGATTTAGTTTATCTGTGTTATGTCAAGACACAAAAGGTGCTTACATTGCAATTTAATCCAATGATAGAATATTGACTAGAGCTAGAAGCCTAGAAGTATATGATATTTGCTACCATTGAGAACCAATTTATTTTTTGAAACTCATTGGTAGTTTTCTTATGTGAATTTTTAATATAAATAATGTTTATATTTTTTTTAATATGTGAACAATAAATCCGGTTGAACCAATGACCCAGTACCTCGACCGAGTCGATGACCAGTTCGAGTTTTAAAACATTGGTATACATGAACCTTCCAAAATAACAATATTCCACCAACATTAAGTTTCATAAACATATTATAAACTCCATTAACCCGTCACTGCACTTAAACCTTGATACATGCCCTCAACTGTAGTTTAATAAGCTAGCAACAAATGATTTGTAGAAGTTTGCAATAGCACATCCAAAACCAAAATGCTATGGGTGCGGAGGCCTATGAAGCACCGACAGTTCAAAAATCCTGACGTGTCGTGCCCGACACTCCCACACGCGTTATAGAAATTCAAAAAAAAGTTCAAAGATTGCATTGCGTTGACAACTATTAGATTCGTTGGATTACGATTACCATTTTATTAAGTTTAATATAAATATTTGGGATATCTTATGTTTCTTTGCAAAATTGACAAATATTATAAGTTTAGTTTCATTTTTTTGTTAAACTATTGAATATTAAATATAATATACACTACATAAATTAAAAATATTATTTAATATTAAAATGTGTCCTAACGTATCGAAATCTAACAATTTTTAAAATTAATGTGTTGGAGTGTCGTGTCATATCGTGTCACGTGTCGGTATCAGTGCTATATAGGCGGAGGCTTCATGCCAGAAACTACTAGAAGTCTGTTGACTAGTTGACATGTTTAGCTTCGCACCGAGGGTCATCCAGCATCACATCAAAAACTCATCATATTTTCACTAACAACATATTTGTACAACTTTTAAGCAATACATTAATTAGCCTGAGCCGAATGGCTAATATATAAATGAAGAAAAAAAAACAAATGTAGATGTACATTTACGTTTTAAACAATCATCAAATCATAATTTTATACAGTTCCACAGATCAACCATGGAACTAACTACAAGAGTCGTTAAATCACAATAGATAGGTTAGGAACTTACATGAGCAGTAATGACGGAATCATCTCCTTCCTGATCATTGCCAACAATCACACCTTTTCTCCTTTTCACGAGTTAGAGAAGTATGTGAGAAAATTTCTGAAAATTTACTACAATATCCAGTGAAAAGAAGTAAAGAACCCTCACTTGTTGATGTCACCAGCAACAGCTCCCTGAAATTCTGTTGGTACTTTCAGCTCAACAAGCATAACGGGTTCTAATATAACTGGTCTGGAAGCTGCATAGCACTGTTACAAAAGATAGCACCATAAATTGTTAAGAAATGGGTTCATAATTATTATGTGAAAGAATCAATAGATGATTATCAGGAGAATATGCACAATTATATTTATAAAATAAGGGCGACCGAAATTAAAAGGACCTGTCTAAAAGCATATATAGAAGCCAGCTTAAATGCAAGTTCACTGGAATCAACAGCATGGGCAGCACCATCTGTCAAAACAACTCGGAGATTTTCAACTGGATGTCCAATTAAGGCACCACTGTAAAATAAAAGTTTAATCATATTGGTATGCCCGAATTATTTAAACAAAAAAAAAAAAACGAAAAAAAAAAAAAATCTAGATTATTACATTGATATGGTACAACACACTACATAATAAATCACAAAAATAAACTTTCATGTTAGAATGTAGAAAGCATAATTAAGCAGCGAAGAAAATTTCACTCACGAGTTGGCAGCTTCTTTGAAACCCTTCTCAATTGCTGGGATAAAACTTGATGGAATAGCTTGACCAACAAGCATGTTTTCAAATTCAAACTTAGTCGGTGACCCTGCAGGAAGTGGTTCAATGTACCTGTGAACAAATTGAATACATTATACATCATCAAGACTTAACAGAGTGAGAAATAAATTGACATATAGTGTGTTTTACGACGGAGTGGAGAAAAGCTATTAGGGCATTACGAAGGGTATATACATTTTTAAGAGTTGTATCAGCTTTTTTTGAAATATACAATTTTTAAGTAACTTTTAAGCTAAAAAATTTATATAATCATTAAACAACTTTTAGCTTTATTTTTAGAACTCTCTTTTTTCAACTTTATCTTAAAAGTAGCTTATAGCTTAAAAAAAAAGAGGTGTCAAAAAGGCTCTTAGAATATCTCTTGTATACATCAGGCTAAACCTCTCCCTAAAGGCTTAACCATATAACCACCTAGTTACAAGCCTAACTCCCAGATAGAGCAGTTACAACTAATCTTCACCCCTAATTAATTCCCCTAACTACTCTAGGTTTCCTCGGGGAATATACTTGCCCAGTGATCCCCTATTCCTAATAGAGGTCGTAACACAGCCTCGACAAAAATGAATGGTAAAATCATTTACATGACATGATAACATATACAAATACAATCAATGCATGCATATATGACAATTCTATGCATGTGTTTTCAATTTTATTTAAATATGTTTACTGCAAAAACTATTTTATGTATACTAATATATCACATGTATCATGGACATTCATTCAAAGTCCACAAGGATGAAAAAATAAATTATGTCTTTCTTAGAAAGAGTCAAGCAAGACAGAAATATCCATAATCCATATCCAGCATGAACCTAGCTTACAGCATAAAGTTCCAGTAAGGACATAATAATGTGTTAATTGTTTGGTTGTTTGGTCACATTTAACAATACCACTAACTTGATCCCCAGATATATCAATTGTAACACAAATATTTTACTAAATTCTGCACCAGTGAGGTAAATACAAGAAAATATAACAAATGCTAAGTTTTTGTGTCTAAAATTAATCACACTGCTTTCAAATCATCTTTGTTTTCCATGAAAAACTAATTTATTGAAAAAGAATAGACATACAGAACAAGATGAACAAGAATCCTCTTAACAGCACGAAAAGATAAGACAGACATATTGGAAGTTAAAACTGGAAGAAATTTAGTTATACAAGGCTCAAACAAATTGCAATAGTCTAATATTTTAGTAAAATTAAAACTTTATTACATTGACTAAAGCATCCAGGTAAAAAGGGGGAATTTACTGCTTCAAAAAACAGCAGTTTTAAAAACTTATAAATAAATACTCTTTTGGGTCCTCAACAAAAAACACGGAACCCATTTCAATCCCAAAAAGAAAAAAAAAGTCGACTTGTGGTCTCTCTAAAATTCTAGTTCTTTGAAATTGTGATCCCTTAAAAATTCAAAGAAGACTCACATTAGTCCCTCAAAAAAGACTAATATGGGTACTTTTTTTTCTAAGGGATTAAAATGGGTTCCGTATTTTTTGTTGTGGACCCAAAAGGGTATATACTCAAAACTTATTTATACATGGCAGGGACAATATAAGAAATATAACAGAGACATCTTCATTTGTTAAAAGAAATGACTAATTTAAGCCTAGATTTACATAATTTATTTAGTGTTAGCATAAGGGAAGAGATTTCAATAAGCAAAAAAGAAATAAGCAGAGGAGCAGAGGATAACATATTCTCCTCATATCTAGAAAAAAATACAAAAAATAAATCAACTAAGGACAGCTTGCCATTCTCTCTGAATATCCAACTCGGAAATCCCTCTTAAATAGCCACTAGCCAAGCACACAAAGAAGTTAAGAAGACCACTTAATCAATGAGACTTAGAATGTTTATACACAGGAAAAAAGTCTCTAAAAGTAAAACCCTCATCCAAAATTATATCGTCCCTGAATACCAACCTTTTTATGATCTTAATGAGCATGTGGAAGAAGAAAAATATCAGACAGAGAGAAAAAAGTTTCAATGTTCTCTATGCCAGAAGAATACTATTCCAATAGTTTGTCAAAAAGAGTTCAAACACATGAGGTGCTCAAAGCTCAAATATATTGAGTAATAATCAAATTTATCAAATTATTAAAACATTGCAGTATTGTAAAACCAGTCTCAGATTGCCGCAAGTTGAGAAAACTAACCCCTAAAAGGTACTTATAGCTAACTAGATCAGGCGATCAGCAGTCTAACTCTAACTTAGATCATAAAACACAATCATCACAGCCTAGAGGTAAGCTTCCTAGAGATGCACATAGTCATTCTACCCTGGTTTGTGATATTGTTATACGGTGGCTTTAAGAGTTTACTCTAGAAAGCGTACTAGGGGAACAATTCTGAATGGGGCTGACGTGGGACAGAATATTCACGAAAACGTTGCAGGAAATTCTATTGAGGTTGCTAGTAGTGAGAGAGGAGCACATGGTGACGTGGTAGGTAGTTGTGGGGTATTTGAGCAAGGGTCATGTGCAGAAGAAAAGGCAGGCTAGAAGTGGAAAATGGAAATTGGGAGAGAATCAATACATCTCGAATGTGTTCAATTGTATCGCTTTTCTTATTGCTTTGGTAGCTGATAGAGGATTATAGATTGTAGCTAAGTTGAATTCTCCATTGTAGTTCCTTACTGTTATTTGCAATTTCAGTATTAATATACAGAAAACTCCAGAAGGTGATCCTTCTAGGCCAAAAATTCTTTGTAATTTTCATTTCTCTTATCCAGTTGTATCATATTGTCTATGCAATGGATATTTAAATTGTACTTTTCGCAATTCAAGTCAAACAATCTGATCCGATACACAGGCAACACCTACCAGAACCAAGAAAGTGTTCCAGCAAATTGATGCAACTCAAATCCTTTCTGGATGAACCGCATAATTCTACGCTATGGTAAACATAGTTGAAAATCTGTTTGGGTTGCAATGTATCTGCCCCCGGGATCTGTGCAACCCAACTGAAAAACCAATTATCGTGGCCAGACTGACCATTTTTTATCAATTATTGCTAAACAGAACCAGAATCATACAAGAAATCTGTTGTAAATAATTGTATTTGTTTATTTATTTATTTATTTTCATTCTAGAATCTTCTTTGGGCTTAGCCCATTAGGTTATTTAGTATTTTTAAATTAAGAGCAAATGTACAGATGTAATATACAATTTTATCAATAAGATTATCTTTTTTTTCAACTTGGTATCAGAGCTCTCGATTCTGAGGGCTCTGCTTCCACAACTGCCGCCTTCAAAGCGAAACCCTATTTGTTTGCCTCTTAACGCCATCAAGCCGCCATCGGATTTTATTTTTTTTCGGGGACCTTTTGGACCAAGAGAATCTTTGTTTGACTTTTTTTTCTACCGGGTACTGTTCACACGGTACTGTACACGCAAAAAAAAAAAAAAACTGTTCCAGGACAGAACTGCTCAGTTGTGTCTCCTCTTTCCAGATCTATGTTTTCTCTTCGGTCAAACATTATTTGGATTTGCTTTGTGTGATTTTCACCCCATGGCAGGTTCAAATGGTGCATCTCTGCGGGTTCCGGTAACATATTTACAGTCTTCCTTAATGTTCTTTATGTTCCCAAACTCTCCACTAATCTTCTTTCTATACATAAATTACTAAAGATTTGAATTGCACTGTAACTTTCTTCACTACTCACTGTGTTTTTTCAAGATCTCGCCACGGGAAAGACGATTGGGGATGCTAAGGAGCAAGGTGGGATGTACTATCTGGTGCCAAAATCTTTTGCAAAGTATGCTAAGGATCACCCCTTACTATCTCAGTTTTAGTCTACTGCCGACTCTTTGATTTGGTTCCATCATAAATGCTTGGGGTATCCTCCATTTCGTTTGCTTAAGTCTTTATTTCCATCATTATTTTTGTCTAAGTCTGTTGAGTGTTTTCATTGTGATGTTTGTGAGTTTGCTAAACACCATCGTGTCTCTTTTCCTTCTAGTACCATTAAAAGTGTTGAGCCTTTTGATCTTGTTCATTCTGATGTTTAGGATCCTTCAAAAGTTCCTCATGCTTCTGGTAATAAATGGTTTGTTTCTTTCATTGATGATTGCACTCATGTAACCTGGATTTATTTAATGCATGAAAAATCTGAGGTACCACAGTTATTCTTTCAATTTTAAAAAATGATTGAGACTCAATTTGGTAAAAGAATTAAAAGACTAAGGTCCGACTATAGTACCAAATATGTCAATCAACTTACTTGTGTGGACACCCCTCAACAAAATGGAGTTGTTAAGAGCAATGTTGTTAAAACGTAGAGTCTATGTAAAAACAGTAGGGGTGAACAAAAACGTAAAATTGCAAAACGTAAACGAAACGTAAGAGTTTACTAATGTATTAAAAATAAAATATATATCCAACATATATAAAAGCAAAACCCACAACCATGTTTATTTTATAAGAATGTCAATTTTAATCTTTGTTTTAATTTATATAGAATAATTTTAATGTATTAATTATATAAGTTATTAAATTTAAGCTAATTAATGACTAAATATATATATATATATATATATATATATATTTATTATTACGTGTTATATATATTTGAACTATGCAAAAAAAATTCATATTACATTTCGACACTACGTTTGAACCGTTTCTACGTTTCGACACTACGTTTGAACCGTTTCGGTTCAAAATCCGTTTCAACTACCATTTTGACTCGATTTTGGTCATAAAAACGTAGACACGGTCCGTTTTTACGTTTCGACATTACGTTTTAACAACACTGGTTAAGAGGAAGAATCGTCATCTTCTTGAAGTTGCTCATGCCTTACTTTTTCAGAATCATATACCCAAGTGCTACTAGTCATTCTTACTGCAGCTTTCTTAATCAACCGCTCGACCTCTCGCGTCCTTGACAATGTAAGTCTTATTCACTCAATGAGTTCATTCTTTCCCTCTATTCCCTCTATGCAGAGTCTTCAGCCACGAGTGTTTGGGTGTGTTGTCTATATCCACGTTCATAAATATCTTCGCATTAAGTTGGATCCTAGGGCTCTCAAATGTATCTGTCTCAATGGATGTCACATTTCAGGAATCTGAGTCCTTTTTAACAAGTCTTCATCTTCAGGGGGAGAGCAGTTCTTCAGTAGATTCATCACCTTCTATCTTTGAGTCTGGACCTTTCATGTCTTCTCCTACACCTCTTCCTCCTGTTTATGATTCTTCTGCGTCTGACCAACTGATACACCGAAAATACGAAGGATTGTGACACATGAGTTGGTATATCACATGAGAAAGCAGCCCATAATGCTTCACCAACAACCTCAATCGTCTGAACCACTGGTAAGTCCTGAATCTCTAATATTATTACTTCTCCTATTTCTGAACCTAATATTGTTGCCTCTAATGATTTGTCTGTTGCTTCTGATAGCTTACCTAGTACCTGTGATGACTTAAATTGCTTAAGAAAAGGGAAAAGATCTTGTACCCAACACCCTATATCTCGTTTTGTCTCTTCTACTAACCTTTCTATGCAGCACAAAAGCTTTATTTCAGCACTAGATTCTATCTCAATCCCAAAATCAGTACATGAAGCATTAAAAGATGAGAATTGGGCTAGAGCCAAGCAAGATGAGATGAATGCCTTGGAGAAAAATAAAACATGGGAGGTTGTTGATAGACCTGATGGAAAGAAAGCAGAAGGGTGCAGATGGGTTTATATCTTGAAATATAATTCTGATGTACTCTTGAGAGATATAAGGCTCAGTTAGTTGCCAAGGGTTACACTCTGACCCATGGCATTGATTATGAAGAAACTTTTGCCTCAATTGCAAACATGAATACTGTGAGAGCTTTGTTGTCCCTTGCTGCCCATTACAACTGGGATATGAATCAATTTGATGAGAAGAATGCTTTCCTTAATGGTGAGTTAAAAGAAGTCTACATGGAAATCCCACCTGGCTTTAGCTCTATGGATGGAGGAAATAAAGTTTGCACGTTAAGAAAGACCTTGTATGGATTGAAACAGTTTCCTCGTGCCTGGTTTGGGAGATTTACTAAGATTATGTTGGCCTTAAGATATAAACAGAGTCAAGGAGATCACACATTATTCTTTGTTGAGGCTATCAAATAGGTGTATAAAAGAAAGGGGAAAGGACCAAGAGAGCAACAAGAGACTGGCCCTGAATTAGAAGATCTAGTTCAAGATGATGAAGGCTCAGGACCTGACCCAAAAGCTGAGGTGGAGAAGGATGACGTGGAAAACGAGCGTCAAGATAAAGGTGATTACATTGCGGGCATGGAGGAAGCAAAATTAGTTAGAAAGTGTGGGGAGTGAGAGGTGCTGATGGTGTGAGGGATTTATAAGGGGAGGCAGCATCTATAGAGAGGTAGGAAAATAGTGAATTAGTTGGGGGAATGTAGGGGATCCATTGTGGACCTCTTGGGAGTTCTCTTTTTATTCTCTTGCCGATGTCAAGTACAAAATGTCTCTTGCGGTTGTTAATTTCCGTCATTGTAAGGAGCAGTGCTCTGTTATACCATCAATACATATGAGAGGATTTCTTTAATTTACCGTGTTGTATCCATTTCGATTTATCTGTTCCGTCAATTTGGTATGAAAGCTATCAAATAATTTAACTAATTGCAAATGCGAAGAAGTTTTGTTTTGACAAGAGGAACTCGACTACTTGGGCCATATCATCAATAAAGAAGGGCTAAGAGCTTATCCGGGTAAGGTGGAGAATGTGCAGCAATGGCCATTACCTAGGAAGGTCAAAGCTGTCAATGGTTTCTTGGGGCTAATAGGGTATTATAGGAGATTTGTTCGAAATTATGGCACATTGGCTAGGCCTTTGACATTGTTATTGAAGAAGGAGGAATTTAAATGGGGTGTGGAGGAACAAACTGCATTTGATACATTGAACGAGAAAATGGTGCAACTCCCGACTCTGGCTCTAGCCAATTTTGACGAACAATTTGAGTTGGAGATCGATGCGTCTGGACTCGGCATGGGAGCTGTGCTGATGCAATCAGGTCGTCCAATAGCCTTTCTGAGCCAAGCATTTTCAGAGGCAGCAAAACAGAAGTCAGTGTACGAGTGGGAATTAAAGGCAGTCCACAAATGGAGACAGTATTTACTAGTGTAGAATATTCTAGAGTTTTTTAATTAATTCTAACTACTTGTCTCTTTGAGTAGTGTGATGTCTCTTTGGTTACTGTGTATTTTATTTATTACTTCATCTCCTTAACTTCTTTGTAACCTGTATATAAAGAACCCTTTGGGTGTCAATCAATATATGAAAAAATATATTTCAGTCTTATATTTCTTCATGGTATCAAGAGCAGGTTATCCTGTGATTATTTTGTAAACCTCCACGTTCTTCTCTCATTTTCTTTTCATATTTTTTTTTCACCGTTCTCTACTATAACTCAGAAATCATATCTGGACCCCTCCAATCACAAAACCAAGGCCACCATTGGACTCAGCAGCCATTTCCGAGTCGACCCACGTCAGCCCCGTCACCGGAAAGTCTCCCACGCGCCGCCACAGCAGAACTGCCTTCCCGGCGCGTGTAAGCCACGCGCCGCCCTGCCGGACTACGTTTGCCACGCGGCTTTCACAGAACGACTCGCCTAGCCTCCCTCTTCCTGTTCTGAGGTTTTAAATCACGATTGGAGCACTTTTCTTGCGGGGTCCAGTTGGTTCCTCTTCGGTTCTCTGTCTCTGTCCCTATTCTGAGTTCCTTTTTTAACGATGGAAGTTGAAAATATTGAGGTTGAGAATAAGCATTCTGAAAAATCATCCGGTAATATTTCCGGTGTTTCTACTCCTCCCTGTTCTTCGTCTTTCGGAGACAACCCAGCTATACAGATCACTAACCACCGTTTAAACGGTAAAAATTATGTGCAATGGCATAAATCTGTCAAGCTGTTTATCCAAGCAAAAGGGAAAATGAGGTATCTTGATGGAAAAAAGGAAAAACCAGAAGCTGATGAACCTAATTATGATAAATGGATGACTGAAAATGCCTTGGTCATGACCTGGTTGACTAACTCTATGGATCCTGATATCAGTCAAATTTATTTGTTTCTTGATACGGCTCAGGAAATTTGGGATGTCGTTAAAGAATATTATTCTGACCTGGGCAATGCTTCTCAGGCTTTTGAACTCAACACCAAGGTAAGAGAGTTACATCAAGAGGGGATGTCTGTTACTGAATACTTGCTTTAAAAACTTTGTGGCAGGAGTTGGACCTTTATGATGCAGCAGATCTTCAAGGTTTAGAAGCCAATGCAAGGTTTAAAAGTTACTTAGAGAAAAGACGTCTCTATGATTTTCTTGCTGGCCTTAATCGTGATCTTGATGATGTTCGTGGAAGGATATTGGGGCAGAACCCATTACCTTCCATTGCAGCTGCTTTTTCTATGGTACGACGGGAAGAACTTCGCCGAAAGGTAATGTTGGGGGACAAGAACTCTAAATCCTCCGATGTATCTGCCTTAGTAGCAAAACATACTCCTCGTTCCCCTAGTGATGCAAAACGTTCTGACCGATGGTGTTCTCATTGCAATAAGAGTGGTCACACTCGCGAAAAATGTTGGGAAATTCATGGAAAACCACCACACTTGGTCGAGGAATGCTCTTTAAAAGAGGACACAAGAGGATGATAGAAATCTATACAGATGCTGATTGGGCTGGCTCTGCATTGGACCGAAGATCCACTTCAGGATATTGTACCTATGTCTGGGGAAATCTTGTGACCTGGAGAAGTAAAAAACAAACTGTTGTTGCCAGAAGCAGTGCAGAAGCAGAATTTCGAGCGCTAGCTCATGGCATTTGTGAAGGAATCTGGTTAAGAAGACTTCTTGAAGAATTAAAGATATCTTATTCTCTACCTGTGAGACTCTATTGTGATAATAAGGCTGCTGTTAGTATTGCTCAAAATCCTGTTCATCATGATAGAACCAAACATGTGGAGGTTGATCGTCATTTTATCAAAGAAAAATTGGATGAGGGTAGTGTATGTTTGTCATATATACCTACCAAGGAGCAAACAGCCGACATTCTCACCAAAGGATTACACAAACCCATCTTTGAGGATTTAATTAGAAAGTTGGGGATGATCAATATATATCTCCCAACTTGAGGGGGAGTGTAGAATATTCTAGAGTTTTTTAATTAATTCTAACTACTTGTCTCTTTGAGTAGTGTGATGTCTCTTTGAGTAGTGTGATGTCTCTTTGGTTACTGTGTATTTTATTTATTACTTCATCTCCTTAACTTCTTTGTAATCTGTATATAAAGAACCCTTTGGGTGTCAATCAATATATGAAAAAATATATTTCAGTCTTATATTTCTTCAACTAGGGAGGCAATTTATCATCCGGATTGATAAACGGAGTCTCAAATATATCACTGAACAACATCTTATGGCTGAAAGACAGCAGAGACTAGTGGCAAAACTAATTGGCTTTGACTTCGAAAGACAATACAAAGCCGACACTGAAAACAGAGCAGCTGATGCTCTTTCTAGAGTCATGGAATTTAAGGAGCTGACATTGTTATCCAGGCCAACACTACAATCCTTGGCACATGAGGTAACTAGAGATGTAACCATGCATGAATTGAAGATGGAGGTCATGCAAAAACCGAATTCTCATCTTGGATATACGGTGGAAAAGAGGTGTTTCTGGCACAAAGGCAGGCTGGTGATTCCTTCAAAGTCTCCCCAAATCCCTATTATCTTGGAATAATTTTATTCTTCTCCGTGAGGGGATCATTTGGGAGAGATGCGAACCTATAAAAGAATTATGGTGTTGTTTATTTGGAGAGGTGAAGGGCCGGCTTGGCTCAGCGGTAAGCTTGCTTGTCCTGGTGTGTCAGGTCGCGGGTTCGAACCAGTCTTTCTGCAAAAAGCAAGGGAAAGATTGTCTAGAGTATTCCCTTCCCTAGACACTCACGAAGTAGGTATTTGAACTGGGTCGGCCTTTTTATTTGGAGAGGTGCAAGAAAAGACGTGGCAGCTTTTGTCAAAGCATGCCATGTATGTCAACAACAGAAATATAACAACCTGCAGCCAGCAGGTTTGTTACAACCATTAAATATACCTGACAAGGTGTGGGAGGTGGTGTCTACGGACTTCATCAATGGTTTAGCACGTTCATCAATGTCTATGCACACTTTATCCCACTTGCTCATCCTTATTCTGCACAAGACTTGGTTGTTGTCTTTGTTCAGAAAATTATCCGTCTTCATGGATTTCCCATATCAATTATTTCTGACAGAGATAGTGTTCATGAGTAAATTCTGGGGTGAGGTTTCTCGTATGGCTGGTACCAAACTTAAGTTCAGTTCTGCCTATCATCCTCAAATGGATGGGCAAACCGAAGTGGTGAATAGGACGTTGGAGACGTATCTCAGGTGCTTTGTGGGACAACATCCCAAGACAAGGACCAATTGGATTCCATGGGCCGAATTTTGATTCAATACCTCTTTCAATAGATCCATTCAGATGATGTCGTTCAAGGCAATCCCTCTAGTATTCCTATTGAGCAGAAATACAAGATGGGTTATGAAGAGGAGAGTCCTCCAATTGATAAAGGACAATATCAGCGGTTAGTTGGGAGACTAATATATTTGGCTCATACTAGACCAGATCTTGCTTATGCTATCAGTATTGTAAGTCAGTTCATACATAATCCAAAAGAAAAACACATGCAGGCAGTGGGGAGAATTCTTCAGTATCTTAAAGCCACTACTGGTAAAGGACTGTTGTTCCGGCGTAATGGTAATCTCTCTTTGGAAGTTTATACCGATGCTGATTATGTTGAATCCATAACTGATCGTCGATCTACCACTAGTTATTGTATGTTTCTTTGTGGTAACCTAGTGATATGGAGGAGTAAGAAGCAAGACGTGGTTGTCAGATCGAGTGCTGAGGCTGAATTTCGAGCTATGGCTCAAGGCGTTTGTGAATTATTGTGGTTGAGAATTATACTTAATGATCTTAAAATAAGATGTGAAGGACCTATGAAGCTGTTTTGTCATAATAAGTCCGCCATTTGTATAGCTCATAATCCAATTCAACATGATCGGATTAAGCACATTGAGGTCAATCACCATTTTATAAAAGAGAAGCTTGATAGCGGGTTGATCACCACTCCATACATCCCTTCTGGACGTCAATTAGCTGATACTCTGATAAAAGGACTTCCCTCGGAAAGGTTTCAAGAGCTTACTAACAAGTTATAAATGATAAATATCTATTCCTCAGCGTGAAGGGGAGTGTTGAGAATAATTGTATTTGTTTAATTATTTCCATTCTAGAATCTTTTTTGGGCTTAGCCCATTAGGTTATTTAGTCTATTTAAATAGAGAGCAATTATACAGATGTAATACACACTCTTTTTTCAACTAATTCTTTTAAGGCAGAAAATGATATTTTTTGTCCTATCATTGTGCCATGTCTATCAAAAACATGAGCCCTTTTCCCCTCTGACTGTGATGGTACCTGAAGAGGAATTATATTAAATTGGTGTAAAAGGAAAATGGGGACAAACCCTTAAAGAACCAACTCAAGAACAAGAACCACTACAAAAAATACCCAATACTAATTACAGTATGAACTCCAATTCAACAACAAATACTCCACAACTACAATAGAATGAACAATACCCCCAGCTCCCTTAACAACAAGACCTCCTCTTTCTCATTGAGTTCCTCCACTACCAATTACGACTTAATTCTCATATGCCCCCCAACATTCACCACATCCCTCCTTACAACTAACTCCTCATTCCCTTCTCCACCCATATTCTCTTCTCCATTTAGAGCCAGCCACATGTCTCCCCTCTAGTAACAACCTCTTCTGCCCTCTTCCCATCAGCTTCATTTCTATTATTGTCATAGCCATTGCAAATTCCTTACTGGACTCCTTTGCCACTGCCAATTCCCCCTTGGACTTGGGCTGTTCATCCTAGACCTCTTTGCCTTTCTTCCTCTGTTTCTTTCGTCTGTTCACAAAAGCTAGTGGCCCATAAACAGCCCCATCCCCCCTTGAAATTCACCTTGTCCCCATGGTAAAAAGAGGGAAACTAGCTCTGCAATTCCTCCCAAATCTTCCTAAAGACCATTCACAATCAGGGAGGCCCTCCCATTAAACTAACACCTCCATTTTACCATTCAGCAATTTTCTGGCATCCACTATGGCAGCCGGAACTCCAAGAACTCAGATAAACAGCGGGGCAAGGGAAGAATAGGGACTCCGGATTGACAGCATTTTTTTGATTGAGAGAAGTGGAAAATCGGATGTACATGAGAACGAGTAGGGAGTTTAAGCCTATACGCCATGGGTCCCATCCTTTCTTCCACGTCAAAGGGTCTATAAAACCTTGGGCTAAGCTTTTGGTTAAGATGCTTAGCTAAAGATCTTAATTTGTATGGTTGAATCTTCAAGTAGACCCTCTCCCCCACATTATGAATAACTTCTCTCCATCTATTAAACCAAAACTCTACCCACGGGATCCATTTAGCCCAGCTTTATGGGTGACCACTTGCAAAGCACCTTAAATACGTTTCAAGTGTTTGGTTGACCACTTTTTGTTAGCTCGTCAATTTACAGGTGATAGGCAGAACTGAATTTCAGTTTGGTGCCTCACAATTTGAACACCTTACCCCAAAATTTGCTAACAAATATGTGATCTTTATCCGTAACAATGGACTTGGGAATCCATGTAGCCGAATTATCTCTTTAACAAACACCATCACCACTTCTTCAAATCACTTCAAATCACTGGGTACAGGCCACTCCTTAATTTCCTCCACCTTTGATGGCTCAGACTTAATCCCTGTTCTAGTGATAATATGACCAAGGTACTCTAGCTCCCACTTGGCAAAGCTGTATTTTTTTAAATTGGTAAAAAATTGCTTCTATTTAAGGACCTCCAACATCAGCTTTAGGTAATCAAGAAGCCTTTGTTCATCCCCACTATAAACTAAGATATCATGGAAGAATATAAAGACGAACTTGCGCAAGAATGATCAAAATACTTCATTCATGAGTGACTGAAAGGTTGAATGAGTGTTACACAACGCAAAAGGCCATTACAAGTTCATGTTCCGAAAAGTCGTCTTCTCAATGTCCTCTGGCCTCATTCTTATCTGATGATAGCTAGACTTTAAGTCCATCTTGGAAAAAACTGTCACTTCCTCCGATTCATCCGACATGTCAATGACTGGCAATAAAAATTTATCTAGCATCATCACTTGATTTAATTCTTTGTAATCAACGCAGAACCTCCAACTTTTGTCCTTCTTCTTAACACCTAGAGAAAGAGCTGGAACTTAGGCAAATCCACCCTGTTGCCAATATATCACACATAAATTTCTCAATCTCCCATTTTTGGTAGTAAGGGTAACGATAAAGTCATATATTGGGAACATTTGCCCCATCCTTAAGAAGAGTGCGATGATCACAATGTCTGTTAGGGGGTAGACCAGTATGTTCCCTGAAAATTTCTTGGAACTTCTACAAGACTTGTGACATCATTTCAGAGGTTTTAGATGAACCTTCTCGACAATTAGATATCCCAACTCTACATAATACCTTTAAGCCATAATACCTTTAAGCCCCTATCTTTATACCTTTATGCAAACTTTTGAAAGAGATATTCCCTCTGGACAACATGGGATCCCCTTTAATTTCTACCAAAGTTCCCCCTTTGGCACCCTCAAAACAAGCTCCTTGATGTTTGCTCGAATTTCCCAAGACGACCTCCACTTGTCCCGAATTAAATAGGAATACATCCGGGACGATTGACATACCAGTAATTCCAATTTGATCTCCTTGCATTCACCATTGCTGCAAGTCTAATACCCGCCTCCTACCACCACTATGTGAATGCATGTGTCATTCACCGGTATCCCCAAATCCAGCTAAGTGACTGACCAAGAAACTGTGCGACGCCCCACAATCAATCTATGAAGCACCAATTCCGACACGGCGTTTTTGATACGTTCCTAACACGGTACGTCGATACATTACTTCAAAAATACTAATATTTCGATATGTTCCGACGCGTCGTAGTATTAAATAATATTTTTAATATAAAGAGTGTATTTCACATCAACAAAATATAATAAAAGGAAAATAATAAGCACAAATAATATTTTAATTTTATATATGTGAAATATATAATTAAATAAAAAATATACAAATTATATTTTTTTATGATTAAAATCTATATTAATTTTACAGTTTACTTATTTATAAAATATGGTAAAATATATTATTAAAAATAACTATTACAGTTTCATTTCATTTCATTAAAAAGATAAGTTTTAAATTTTAACTTAATCCAAACCAATATATAAATTATATTGGCCCAAACCCAATATTTTAAAAAAAAGCCTTTTAATCTAATGCAAATCCCTACTTTTAACAATTAACACCCTTCCCCTTCCCTCATCTAACCTAGCCGCCTCCACTCTTCCCCCATTCTCTCTCTTTCTCTCTTTTACACACACTTGGGCCTCCCCCAACAAACTCGTTTCTCCCTTCATTATTCAGTGTATTGGGCCTTGTTTCAAATTTAGTAGCTCGATTCAACAAGGTTGGCAGGTGTAATGGCCTCCCCCATTCACTAACCCAATTCCCATTTTTCCCATCATCGTCCCTGTTCATCCAAGTACTGCCTCCGTCTCCTCCACCATATGAGCGAAGGTCATCACGCCACCCAAGTCTCATAAACCATGGAGACGTATTTCACCTCTGATTTCCTCTCTCAACCCATTAAGTAACGCCGCTTGCATCATTTCTTTGTCGGCATAGCGAAGCGGAGCTTAAAGCAACTTGAAACTCTAACAGTAATCTGCCACCGTTCCATTTGGGTGAAGGCACATAAGGGCCTCATAGTGATTTCCTGAAGAAGAAGAAGAGTGAAACCTCTGTAGAACAGCCGAACAAAAATCATCCCAAGTGATTAATGGATTTCGAGGTTCCAACCACTGGAACCAATTGAAGGCTCTCTCTTCCTTCAAGGAAAATCAAGGCGGTCTCTACATGCTCTTCTGTCGAAATCCTATTGATTTTGAGATAACACTCCGCCTTGTAAATCCAAGCATAAGGATCCTCACCTGCAAAGTAAGGAACCTCCACCCTTCGCATCCTTTTTTCTTCCCTGCTATTTCCTGTCGTCTGTGATTCACCTTCACCATTTTCTCCCCCTGCTTCCTTTTGATGGGCACATTCGTTCCTTTCTATACGATGACCCAATCAATCCATGAATTCCACCATCATCAAATTCAGTTCTCAAATGGAATTTTCCACTCCCCCATTGGACTGTAGCCATTGCAGATTCCTTACTGGACTCCTTAGTCACTGCCAATTCCCCCTTGGACTTGGGTTGTTCATCTTGAGCCTCTTTACCTTTCTTCCTCCACTTCTTTCATTTGTACACAAATGCTAGCAGCCCATCACACTGAAACTTTACTCTCTGAGTTCTCCATCATGTTAATATGTTCTACATCATTTCAGGACTTAATTACTCCTAAATCTATGATTTAGGATCTTATTTATGGCTCTTATAAGATTCACAGTATCAAAATCTTTCAAGTGTCAAAATCTTGTAAAACATGCATTAAAATGAATTTGACAAGAATTTACTTCATGTCATATGCACAAACATCTTTTATATTGTGTTTCTTCAAAAGTTATTTATCAAGTATGATACAATTCATGATTCATAATTTGAAAAGAGCCAAAAAAGGCCTTCTTGTTTCAATATTTGTTGAGATTAGACAACTAAAGTCAATGCCAAGGTTGTCAAGATATGCACAAAAATCCTTTATATTGTGATCACAATCTTACACATTGAAATCACCAATCCAGATAGTACATCACAGTTAGGGATTTTTTCAACTCCCTAATTCATGAGTTTGAGGGGACATATTAACATTAAATGCTTTGTAGTCTGTCTTGTTCATATACCTTTGTATGTACTTGTAAAGAACCAATTCAACCCAAAAGTTTAAGTTGTTGGGTGAGGATACATTAATGATTTTATATATCTCAACACGCCCCCTCACACGAGAGCCCACTGGGCTTGAAGGGTGGATAATGCACAGGCCCACCTACCTGTGCGAATAAAGAAATTCCACTTGAAAGAAAGTGTTGGGGGGGGGGGGGGCGAGGATCGAACCCGGGACACTAGGCTTTAATACCATGTAAAGAACCAATTCAACCCAAAAGCTTAAGCTGTTGGGTGAGGATACATTAATGGTTTTATATATCTCAACAGTGCTTAGTCTAGTCTGGCTTTATCTGATCTTTTCTCTCAAGTTAGTTAGTTGTTAGTCTTTTGTCAGAGTTTGTTCTAATGATTGCTCAGCCTTAGTGCTGAGTCAGATTCCTTTTAGGTCTATAAATAGAGACCACTGTACGTTGCTTTGTATCAATAATTCATTTTCAGAAACTCTCTCTCTCAAGGCTTTTAAGTTTTAATCTCGTCACTTTTGTTCTTACATGTATTTTTGACATTAAACACGAGTTTCATATTAAGTATTTCTTTAAGATTTTAGTGCTAATTTAAATGACTTTTCTTATTTGTTTGTAGTCTTGTGTGTGGGTAAATAGTTTTCTCTTCATGCTATGTTATTACTTAAAGTAAATAAAATAAGAATGACTAATCTATACTTACCCAATAACCCGTCCATATTGTCCCTGCCCTCCTGTTTGCTTCTTATGTAAATAATCAAAATCAGCATGTTGAGTAACAGTTTCTCTGAAGTTCACACGGGGCTTTCCAACTGATGCATCAACCTTAACAGGAAAAGACATAAGAATCAAACTTCAGAAGAAACAGACATTTAGCCAGCATCAATAAAGAGGGGGGGGGGGGGGGGGGGGGAATGTGCGGAGGAAAAAAGGGTACCTTATACTCTCTCTTAATGCGTTCAACATAGATATCTAAATGCAGTTCCCCCATTCCAGAAATGATCGTCTATCCACAAAAGCATACTAACGTCATGATAAGAAAAATGATACTCACTTAAATGAGAAAGGTATAAGAATGAAGACAACCTGCCCACTCTCTGGGTCCAAGCCAACACGGAAAGTAGGATCCTCCCTTTGGAAGCGATTCAAAGCTTTTGAAAACTATAAACAACACATGGAGAAAGTCAATTATGGATACAACTTTTCTTCAAGCTGAGGCAGGGGGGTGGCATGCTACAAAAAAGAAGTTACTCACTTGCCCTCCAGAATCTTTTGAGACCGGCTGTACAGCTAATGACATCACTGGTTCAGGAACATTCATCGAAGTCATTGTGTATCTAACTGACCCATCAGTAAAAGTATCTCCTGATGATCAAGACAAAAATTATTAAGGCAATATACAAATTAAACGAAACAAAATGTTGAACAGAAAGGACTGCCCCAACACCACATCTCGAACACACATAACCTCAAAAGCACTGCAAGATTTAGTTGAATGTAACACTCTTAACAGAAGCCAACATAGATAACAGATCCGTCCCCTCCCCCTGCCCTCCCAAGAAAGAAAAGGGGAAAAAAATGAAGCAGCCTGTAGAGACAGAACTTCCATTTCTCGCAATTCTAAAACAAGTAATTGAATGTGATTATCATTCTGCATTCCTGACAGGGGGAAGTTCCATCCATGATTGAACACAAAGGTCAAGTTGAATAACACTATCAAATTTGAAAAGGGTAAACATTTCAAAGTTATCTGGTACTAGATTTTGGAATTTTTCAGCCATCTGTAGCCCAAAATGACACCTATTCGTTTGGTGTCCTTGGTGGAAAAATCGCCCTTTCACCTAAAGCAGTTCATCTTAATACATTTCAAAGGCTATATAGCAAGAATAAGAACCAAAATTTTGTAGCAGTGTGCAGTTTATAGGGTTCTCTTGCATATTTGTTGGAGAGGATTGCCTATATTTTAAGGATATCTCCTTGTCTTTACATGTCATATGAGATTAGATTGCGTTTACAGGCACCTACTGGAGCTATATTCATGGTTGTTAAAGGGAATGTGAATGTTAATTTCTGAAATGCAGAAAGGTTTCACAGGTTTTTTTTTTCATTTTTCAGCCACTTCGTCCCTTTTACTTTTTGAGTACATCTGTTGCATTTTTTTGGGTTTCATTTCAGCCCTTAAAGAAAAATTTATTCTCCATTAAAAAAATATAATGCCCTAAAGAAATCTAAACCACCACCAACAGATTCTAGGCAAACACCTAACCAGCCATAAAGGATAAAAAAAATAAGCAATCTAAAATTTCAGGAAATGCATTAGTTCAAGCATAGAGAAAAGAAGAACCAGATGCACAATCAACACCAAATACAGCAACTATTTGACCAGCATGAGCATCTTGAATGTCCTACAGATTTTGGGACAAAAACACAATTAGAAGTTATAAAGAGATGGCAGAGAATAACTTCATATACTAAAAAATGTCAGAATGAATTTAGCAGAGAAACAAAACCCTACAGGTTTACTCTTTGTAAAAAAACCAATTCAACCCAAAAGCTTAAGCTGTTGGGTGTACATTAATGATTTTCATACTTCTCTAACACGTCCCCTCACACGAGAACTCATTGTGCTTGAAGGGTGGACAATGCATTGGCTCACCTACCTATGCTAAGAAACTCCACAAGAATTAATTAATTATTAACTGAATGGGGGGAGGTGAGGATCAAACCCATGACACCGAGGCTCTCAGATACTATGTAAAGAACCACTTCAATCCAAGAGTTTAAGCTGTTAGGTGATGCTACATTAATAGTTTTTATACTTCCCTAACACTCTTCATCAATATAAATCATAGGCTATAACCTACCCAACAATAACACTTACTCCCGCCAAAAACATATATATATATATATATATATATATATATATATATATATATATGTTTCCATAGGCATTCAATTCAATAAAATGTATATGATATAAAAATAAATAAAATTACTAAAACACCCTTCATTAATTCACATAAGATTACATAAACACCCTTCATTAATCAAAACGACTAATCATAATGAAAGTTTTTCCCATATATATATATATATATATATATATATATATATATATATATATATATATATATATATATATATATATATGTTTCCATAGGCATTCAATTCTCCACTAATCATAATGAAAGTCTAAAAACTAACCTCCATCTCATTCGAATGCATCCGAACCAAGCGAGGAACCTGTATTCACAAAAAGAAAGGCTTCAGTCACAAATTCATTTATTGTCTCAGACATGCCATAGATCTGACTCTGACTAGTGAATAATAATACATTCAATCTTTTATTGCCTCATATTGGGCAATAAAAAACTAAGGGAAATACTACTCTCATTTTACATGAGATAATTATCTCATTTTACATGAGATAATTATCTCATTTTATCTCAATTCGAAAATCGCACCCACTCCTTTTTTCTTTTCTTTTTTGCTTTTTAATGGTGGACCCCACTTAGACTCTCTCTATAGCATGAGAGAGCTACTCTCATGTAACATGAGACTAATATTCCCCAAAAACTAAAACCAATACCACTCTTTGTTGTACTTTTTATTTTTAATGGATCACCTCAGAGAGATGCAAATATTGTTTCCTGCCTTCAGAAAACAAAAAAGTTCAAGAGAAAGAGGAGAGATCCAAATGAACGAATGCAGTTATTAGTATCTTGGATAAATACCCAGATAAAGAAGACTAATGTAATCAAAATAGCAGAGTGAAGAGCCTTAAACTTACCTTGATCTTCTTTCCGGTGTTTACATTAATAATAAAATCACCCTTCCGAATGACACCCTCGTAGATTCTTCACCCACAAAATATATAAATATCCATTAGCTTATGAGTCATGTATTGAAAGCTTAACACATTCAAAACAGAAGATCAATATATATAAAAGACAAATTAGACAGTTTAAAATGGGAATAACCGACTTCTAAGGTGAGAGGTACCTTAGATATGTTAACTGACCAAATCGCCCTTCCTCCAACTTGAAAGCTAATGCCACAAGTGGCCCATCAGGACTTCCAGGCAACTCAACCTAGAAAAGCATAGACTATTAGAGTAACCCAATAATATGTTTTTGTTTGGATTAAAAAATAGTATAGCAACAATGGCTATCTGAAACATGCATATCACAATTCATTATGAATATAATCTATCACAATTCATTATGAATATAATCTCTCAAGATCATGAGATTGCATGAATCAATCTCAGATAATTGCCGTAATCAATTAAATTCATTACAGCAATTCCTGTTTCTGGAAAATTCAGTCAAGTCGCATCAAACCAAGGTGGGGTTCTGCACAACCTGAATGCAAAATTTACTTTTTAACATATCTTCGATTTCTCAACTCTATCTTGAAATCATAAACATTTACATTTTTTAATTAAAAAATAAGTTTATTAGCAAGAAGAGAGGGACCTAAACTTTTGTAATTTAATGTTTCTTTTAATAAGTAGTGATTTATATTTTCAAATTTTAAAGAAAGTTGACTATTACCATGATTTAAGTCTTGACTATGCTAATTTCAATTTTAGAGTATCATTTTCTTTTCTGGCTAGTGACTTACAATGTTACTATACATGCATTATTAAGTCTGATATTGATATTTTTCACTTTATGAACGATAGAGTTAAGTTTTATGATGTAGAACACACATTCAAAGCAAATTTTATCATTTTAAAAGTGAATCTTATGATTCATTTATTTTAAAATATGACCTTCAAATCCAAAACAAAATTTGCAATTTATGATAATCATGATAGCAACATACTATTAAAGCAAAAGATAAACTTTCTACGGATCAGGTACCTTCTCTTCATTCTTAGTTTGGTCAAGGGCGTAATTACAAACTTCAATTGGACATGGTAAATAATTAATTACACCATCCAGAAGTGGCTGCACACCCTGTACCAGTTACAGAAGATGAAGATTTATGAGACAGAAGATAATGACATAAACAAGTGATGAGTATGCATGAAAAACTAGAATGTTCAAGTCTGGATCATTTTGATAAATTACATTGTGTTTAGGCATGCCTGTGTATAAGAATACATACTAGAGAGTATTTTGGGGGGTTGAGACTTGGGACTGGAGAGCAAGGAAAGCATGCTACAGATGAATTGATTATGAAAATCACAACTAGTATCAAGAGGCATTTTAAGAAAGCATAAAGAATATTATGTCCATATCAAGAGGACAATACATAAAATATCACACTCAAGCTAAGGAGCCTGTTTGGATTCTCTTATTTTTAAGCTAAAAGCTACTTATAAGCTAAAGCTAAAAAAAAAGCTTAAAAAAAAGAAGCTAAAAGCTGTTTAATAATTACATAAAAAAATTAGCTTAAAAATTACTTAAAAGCATATGTTTCAAGAAAATTATCTCTCTATCTTTATAACTCTTCATTTAAAAAAAAAAGCACACAATTCAAGAAAAACAGATAAGAGCTTAAAAAAAAGCTCCTCCTAGGAGCTTTTAGTTTTCAGCTTTTTTCTTCATTATAAAAAAAGAGTTTTTCATTATAAGAGCTTTTCCCAAAACCTGTTTACCCTAGCTTATGCTTATAAGTAGCTTCTAGCTTAAAAAAAGAGAGAATCCAAACAGGCACTAAAGAGATAAATACAAAAAAGGAAATATTAATAAATTCAAACAAAACAATCCATTAGAAATTTTCTAAAACAGCCTTAATACAGAAAAAGTTGCCAGCTTTAGATAGATCGAAGAGGGGGAAAAAGAAGAAACAGACGTATTAAATATTTCCACTACATAACCACAGTAAAGGAATGTAGAAGCTTGTATAATAGCTAACTTCAAAAACAGCAGTATTCTAAGTAAATTTTATCAGAATGATATATTTCTTTCTTTTATTATTTATTGTTTGAGGTTCTAAAGTATATTGTATTTAAATTAGGGCTTGCCCAACATGAGAACAGACCCAGAAAGCCTGCAGTGTGGCATGACATATAAGTGATCATTGATGCGTATTCGTAGTCATTATGATAGTTGTGTGTATCACAGGAAGGTTGCAGACAACAATGCTACAAATGAATTTAATTTCAAAAATAAAATCTTTGAAAGACCCAAACTAAATTACATCATAATCGGAACATTTAGTTAAAACTAAAAACAAAAAGAATACTATGCATTAACCAGATAATGGGGAGGAATAAAGAAGGTAGTGACTAATGACTATGCAATGACTATGCAGCACAAAATACACATACGAACTGAAGGATGTTAAATGCTTACCTTATTTTTGAAAGCACTACCCATGAATACTGGTATAAATTTCTGTGCTATGGTAGCCCTACGAACTGCTTCCTACTCAAAAAGTAAGTAAATAAATAGATAAAACAGTAATAAAACTATTTAAAAAATAAAATGTGGAGGTATAATAACCCAAACCAGTATAATGAGTAATTAGGAATTTTAACATGAGTAGATGAGATGAATTAGATACAGAATCTAATTTTACAATTTAAGAAACTTACCAGATAAAAGTGCAATTCCAGAATATTTTGGGGTAAAAAAGCAAATAGGCAAAAGTTACCCAAAACTTGAAAATAGTGTATAAAGAAGCTATTTTTATGATGAATATGAGATTAAAACACATATCTAGAAATGTTAAGTGATTTGGCTAGAATAAGATTCAAAGAAATGTCAAACGAGTAATAGACCACACCATAAATGTTGACTTAGTCAACCCAAGTTTAAGTGATATTAAGCAAGTCATTAAGCACAAAAACATAAGTCAGAGACACTTTCATCTCCCTCAACCGAGAACACCATTGTTGGAAGAGTGAAGAAAAGCTTGAAACCTAGTTTGAGTTCTAGTGGATGAAACCAAAAAGTTCCAACATCAAAATTGCTTAGAATCTCACCTAGAACAAAACCCCCCAAACATATCCTTGTAAGAAGCTTTAGAGAGAAAGACATTATCTATAACACCTCACATTTCTAAGTTTAAATATTAATATATTAAAAGAGAATTAAAGGGAAGGATTAGTGAAAATCCTGGAAATTAGGCCAAAATACAAAGAAAGGGAAAAACGGTAAATTAGCCATGCACACAACCCTAGGAAAGAAATTGAGTAAAAGATCTCAGATGATAAAAATAACCCTGGAAATGGATTCAGAACGAAAAATTGAGTGGATCGGCAAGTTTCATAAAATTCAGTGAATAGTGTTTTTACCGGGTAAAAATACTGCGGTACGATTACACCGTAAAACGTGCCGATTGAGTTTTGAGCTCTAGGCTTTGAATACAAGTTATAAATGGTATATAGAACTAGGAAATATGATTTCTAATAAAATTTGATGGAAATAAGTTAGTTTGGGGAAGCGTGCCAACGGCGCGCAACAGCTTAAAACAACATTTTCTCCGAACGACCGGAAAACTCCGGATTCATCTGATCAAGGGTAATTAAAGGAAAATTGTTAATGTTAAAAATTAGAGCTTCTAAATAGGTTGTGGATTTATGGACGTTTAGTGGAATCGGAGGGAGATTAAAGTTAATTTGAAACGCGTGAGGAGGCGGTGGGCCCCACCCCACTTAAGTGGTAAGATGACAACTTGGCAAAGGAACTATTCATCTTCTTCTCTCTCCCCTCACTCTTGCAAAACCGTGACCTTCCCCTCTCCCCCACCATTTTTCATTCAAAACTTCTTCCTCCCTTAACTTCATTGATCCTTAACCGAATCGGACGATTCTTGTCTAGGAATTCGATGGAAATCATCACCCGAACCCGTTCCACCGATTAGTTTCCCTTGAAACCCTCTCTATTGTGAGAAAAAGGGCATATACAGCCACGAATTTTCTTGGAGTTTTGTGATTTTGGGGTTGATTTCTTAAGCCATTGCTTGTGGAGTTTTAGGAGGTGCCTTGTGACGTAATTGTGGGTAAGTTTCAACACCTCTCATGGACTAATTTGATGATTTATTTTCATGAACCCTAAAGGGGCTTTTGTTGATTTGTGTTGTTAGAGAGCTCAAATGAAAAATGTGTATTAGATGATAATGTCTTAGAATGATGTGTTAGAGCTATAAATGCAATGAAAATTATTGGTGAAAAATATGATTTTTAACTTAGGAAAATTTGATGGTGCCATGACTTTATGTTGTGAAATTGTGTTAAGATTGTGTTGGTGAGTTGTTGTATGATTGAATGAGGTTATAATGGGATTTTATGAGGTGTGGAATAGTTAAAATTAATTGGAAATTCCTTGGAGTGCACCATGTTGAATTTCGGCCATTAGACAAAAAGAGAGGAAATGATGTTGTTGAAATTGCTTGGATGATATATTATGTGTTATATGGTAATTAGATGGGTTGTGTGGTGGTTAGAAGGTTGGAGAACCAATGGAAAATAATTGATGGTGTTGAGATTTGTAAAGAAACCTAGAGCAAAATATTAGGCAAAACGACATTTGAAAGACGTAAAATGAAAAGTGGCACTTGATAAGAAAATTTAGAAAAATAAATTGTAAAATAAGCCTACCTTGGCCGAACCTACATGGTGTAGGGGAGGTTTTTGACGTTTTTCGTATTCTGATAGAATTGTCGTGTATTGATGATTCGTACATGGTTGTTGTAGATTGTCGTACGTTGTGTTGAACCCCGAACCGTGATTTCGGTGGATTGCCCTTCGTCCTGGACCAAGTGGGATTGAGGTAAGTAATTGGAACCATGCTTGTGTAATTGATGACTTGCATGTGTTGTAGGACTTTTAAGTAATTGGGAATGTCCTCTGTATAGGCATTTCTGCTGTATAAAGAGCTCGAAGAATATACTGTTGTGGAGCTAAGTGGAGAGGCTTATTAAGGTAGCCTCTTGGTACTGGGGCTTGATCCCCTTGTGTGTTCCACCATTCCCGTTGAGGGTGATGGTAGGAAATGGATGTAAGTAATGTAGAATAACATGATCATGCATGTAGTATGTATGTTGGTACATAGGTACCGAGTCTCTGGCCAGAAGACAATTTGCCTTCGGGCGTTTCGGACTTCCACTAGATAGGTCTCCGAGATGGATTTCCAGTTGACGTAGGGTCGTGGTGTGTAATCTGGATAGGAGTACACTAGGAAGTCTCGGGTGTATGTGGATGGGAGGGGAACCTTGGTTGGATGTTCTTGGAACACGCCTTGGATGAGACCCGTAGGCTTATATACCGAGCCATTAGGCAGGACGTTGTGTGGTATTGGTAGCGACCATTCCAGCTTCATCGTATTTTGTATCCCTATATTCTCCAGTTTCTCTAAATCCCTTGCTATATCCCGTTTTTCAAGATGTTATTTTATATTATTTATATGCATAGAAGTGAGCCATTGGGAGGAGTATTCTCCCGAACCTCTGGGTTACTGAGATATATTCGTATATCTCACCCCGTCTTGGGGACTTTATTTCAGGAGGTAGCAGTGGTGCCGGAGCGGCGGGCAAGAAGCCCGTAGGATAACTAGATGGAGTATTTTATATTTTGCATTTTGATGGCCATTGGGCCTAGGCTAGACTTAGAGCATGAATATTGTATATGTTGTTAGGATGAGATTTATGTCATATTTGTTCATGCTATTTTTGCCTAAGTCTAGATACGTGTAGTTTATGACAATTGGAGACTTATGAATTATGTTGTAATTTGGATAATTGTAAATATTGTATTTGAGTCTTGTGTAATGTGAAGCATATGTAACATGATGAAAGGGCAATAGGCCTATTTTAGGATTATGATTAAGTGTATGAATAGCAAATGCATGCAATTGGACTTTGATGATTGAAACGTATTAAGTATTAATCAACGAAGCAATGTGATACATATTGTATAAGTAAAATAAATTGTGATGGGTTGTAAGTGCCCCAAGGCATTGTTGGTCCTTGTGTGTGCCACCCATTGATTATTAGGTACATTTGAGGTCTTAGATCAAATTGGCAAATTTGGGGATTTTTGTAAAAACAAAGAAAATTCTGGCGAATTTTCGATAAATTGGCAGAATTTAGGCGAACTTCGGGAGAGCATATCTCCCTCCACAGAAATCCGATAGGGACGTGCCATACGTCATTTTGAAGGTTGAGATGTCCTCTAATCTTGTGGTAAGATTCTGGGTTGATCGTCGTCCTGGAAGAGGCTGTAAACGCAGACTGCCCATTTGCTTACTGCACTTGTGCCAGTTCTGGACCGGTTTTGGGAAAATTATTCTCGCTTCGTTTCTTGGTCAGATTAAGTGTATGATATATCAAATTGAAGATTGAGGTGTCTAATTTTTTGTATAAAAATTTGAGAGCAATTGGTTTAGTGGATTCTCGGCAGTAATTCATTTAGTGAGGGATGTTTGCAGCTGTTTTGGGGTTGTCTGGCAGCTTTGTTTATCCAACTTCAAACGGCGATATCCGGAGCAAACGAGATTTATATAACTCGTGTGATAGCTTCTTAGAAAGGTAATTGAGTGTAGAATAATGTATCAAAAGATGAGAGATTTGCGCCAAGCGGTTCATCCGCAGAAATTCAGAGACCGAATCATGTTCGGATAGGTAGAAAACGTAAAATTGACAAATTGGCTATGTGGGTTTATGGGGACCCCTTAGTGACTTGAGATAAGTAATATAAGATATAAAAGTAGTTTAATTAAGTATTCCGCAAAGAGTTTACAGTTACGGTCACAGCTTTTATTTATTATGCTTTTTACGATTTTAAATGCTCGCGTAATAAACGGAAAAAGTTTAGTCGCATTTTTATAAACAGAATTGTTGTGAGTGTAACTGCGCTTAATATCATAATTAATGTTAACCATACCGGTGTACAACGGGCTGTTGCATTATCTTGGGGTTTGAAGGGTGTTTGAGCTCATTAAAGCTTGGGGTTTTCTTGATGTCAATTTAGGAACAGTGTTAACAGGTGCCGTTCAAGTCTGATTTGGTGAAATTTTGGGATCTGAAGAATAAAAATTAAATGAAACACTCAATGGGCAGATTCATGAAATCTGGTTTAAATCACATTCAGCTTGGCCCACATATTCAAGAGATTTGGCTTCAAATATTTTGGAATATTTCGAAACAAAAAATTTAGGATGTGTTTTGAATTTGATTGGTTGCCAAGTTCCCCCTCACAATCTTTCTTTAATTATTACATTTATTTAATTATAATTGCTTCATTATTTTTAGGAGTTTTAATGCTGATTAAAATGTAACCAGCGATCATTATTTTTATCTTTAGAAACTTTCATTATTTTTAGGAAATAGATATCCTTAGCTTTATCTCTACTTGTAATAGGATTTGATTTTTGAATTCGGATTGTAAAAAGCCTATTTAAAGGCGAACTCAATGAGAATGAGAACAAGCATTTTATTCATAATTTTGAGAGTTTTTCTCATAGGTTTCATAAAGAATTGTCGAACTTATCAGAATTCTTCCGTCGCATTCACCCTTCAACTTATTAAACGGATTTCCACCACAGTTTGTGGCGTCTTCGACGAATCGCGGTCTTTCCACCTTAAACATGAACATAGAAACGGTCCTCGGATACTTATTCGTTAACTAATCTCGTTGTTCTCGGTGACGTTCGCATCATTTGGTATCAGAGAGTAAAAGAAAATAAAGTATAGAAAAACCTGAGAATAGAACTAAGACTCTTGATACCAAATGATGTGAACATCGCCGAGAACGACAAGATCTGTTAACGAATAAGGATACGACGACCGTTTCTATGTTCAAGTTTAAGGTTGAAAGATCACGATTCGTCGAAGAAGCCACAAACGGTGGTGGAAATCCGTTTGATAAGTCGAAGGGTGAACGCCACAGAAGAATTTTGATAAATTCGATAATTCTTTAAGAAATCAAAGAGAAAAGCTCTCAAAGTTATGAATAAAATGCTTGTCCCCAATCTCATTGATAGTTCGCATTTAAATAGGTTTTTTACAATCCAAATTAAAAAATTAAATACTAATACAAACTAAATCAGAAATAAATCTACTAAAAAATAAGGAAATATCCTAACAAGATTCAAATCCTATTAAAAGAAAAGATAAAGCTAAGGATATATGTCTCCTAAAAACAAGGAAACTTTCTAAAGATAAAAATACGGATTGCTGATTACAAACTGATCAGCTTCAAAATTCCTAAAAATAAGGAAACAATTATAATTAAATAAACGTAATAATTAAAGATAAAGTATGATGGGGAACTTGGAAACCAATCAAATTCAAAACACATCCCAAATTTTATTTTCCGAAATATGTCATATTTTGAAGCCAAATCTCTTGAAAACGTGGGTCAAACTGAATGTGAGATAAATTTGATTAAACCAGATTTCATGAATCAGCCCATTCAGTGCTTCCTTGAATTCTTTTTCTTCATATCCCAAAATTTCACCACATTGGGTTTGGATGACACCCCCTAACACTGTTCCCAAATTCAAATCATTTCTTCTCCAATCTAAGAAGATTGATGGTAAGAAAACACAACTTATTTCATGTTTTTACGGATTTTGGCAAATCTAGGTTCTTCATGAATAGTGTATACAAAAATGATGATTTTGGGATGGATTTTGATGGTGATAGTGTTGTTGATGTTATAGAGTTGATCCTGTGGCATTGTGGTTGAGTATCACCCATCGAATTGTAAGTATATTTGTACAAGAATTTTCTATTTAAAGAGATTAAAGAGACCTAATGGGCTAAGCCCAAATAAGCTTCTAGAGTATTCTAACTATTACTAAATAATAATAAAATAATTCTAATATTTACAATGCTTCCCCTCAAGTTGAGGAATGGATATTTATAATTCCTAACTTAATAGTAAGTTCTTGAAATCTATCGTTAGGAAGACCCTTAATTATGACTTCAGCCAATTGACGACCAGAAGGAATATATGGAGTAGTGATCAGTCCACTGACTAATTTCTCTTTAATGAAGTGGCGATCAATCTCAATACGTTTGGTTCGATCGTGTTGAACTGGATTGTGGGCTATACAGATAGTATAGCTGACTTGTTATCACAAAGTAACTCCATAGATACTTCATATCTCACCTTAAGATCATCGAGAATGATTTTCAACCATAATAACTCACAGATACCTTTAGCCATAGCCCGAAATTCTGCTTTTGCACTTGATCTAGCAACCACATTTTGTTTTTTACTTCTCGAAGTTATAAGATTTCCACAAAGAAACATACAATAGCCCGAAGTAGACCGTCGGTCGGTCACGGATACAGCATAACCGGCGCCTGCATAAACTTCTAAGGATAGGTTTCCGCCTCTCTGGAACAATAATCCTCTACCTTATGTGCCTTTCAGATATTGGAGAATCCTGTCCACAGCACGCAAGTGTTTCTCCTTCATATCATGCATAAATTGACTAACAACACTAACTGCATAAGCTAGATCAGGTCTAGTAATATATCAATCTTCCCACTATTCGTTGATATTGTCCTTCGTCAACTGCAGAGCTCTCACTTTCACTTCCTAGTCTGTGATTCTGCTAAATCGGAGTACTGAAAGGTTTACACCCAAGTTTTCCTGCTTCTTTAAGGAGGTCAAAAACATATTTCCTTTGACAAATAAATATCCCTTGCTTTGAATGAGCAACTTCTATCTCAAGAAAATATCTCAGTTTTCCAAGATCTTTAACTTCAAATTCAGCAGTCAGTCTTTTTTTCAGAGCACATTTCTCACTTATATCATCCCCTATTATAATAATGTCATCAACATAAACTAGAATGATTGCGGTCTTACCTTCCTGAGAATGTTTAAAGTAAAGTGTATGATCCCCTTGACTTTGCTTGTATCCCAATGAAAGCATAACTTTGGTAAATCTTCCAAACCAAGCATGCGGGAATTGCTTCAAGCCATACAACGCTTTCTTTAACCTGCAAACTTTATTATCTCCATTTGTAGAGTTAAATCCTAGTGGAATCTCCATGTAAACCTCCTCTTCTAATTGACCATTGAGGAAGGCATTTTTCCCATCAAATTGATTCAAATCCCAACTAAAATGAGCAGTGAGGGACAATAGAACTCTTATAGTGTTCATTTTGGCTACTGGAGCACATGTTTCTTCGTAATCAATGCCATAGGTTTGTGTGTATCCCTTGGCTACCATTCGAGCTTTATACCTCTCAAGGGTCCCATCATAATTATACTTTGAAGTATACACTTATCTGCACCATACTGCCCTTTTTCCATTTGACTTGTCAACAACTTCCCATGTATTATTCTTCTTCAATGCATTTATCTCCTCATGCATTGCTTGACCCCAATTATCATCCTTTTGATGCTTCATGTACTGATTTCAGGATTGAAATGGATTCAAGTGTTGTAATAAAACTTCTATGTTGCATAGAGAGAATCTTAGAGGAGACAAAATGAGAAATAGGGTGTTGGGTACAAGACCTTTTCCCTTTCCTTACAGCAATGAGTAAGTCATCAGAATTAACATCAGGCTCAGGAATAAAAGTAGTAGTGTGTTCAGTAATTACCAGCGATTCATGCGATTGCAGTTGCTGATGGGGCAGTGTGGGTTGTTTCTTCCTTTGATACAATAGTTCGAGTGTCCCAACTTTGCGTACTTTCTGTCTATCAATAGGAGGCATGTCACATCAGGAATCATATGAATTTTCCGCCTTAGTCTTCCTTCTCATTGTCATGTAGTGTAACTATTTGAGTAGAAGATGTAGGTAACGAAAAAAGAGACTCAGACTCGAAAAAGGAGACTCATACTCGAAGAAAATGGATGAAGCTTCTATACTATTGTCCACCTGAAGCTGAGGGTGTAGAAAGTAAGACTTAGATTCATGGAAGCTAACATCCATAGAGACAAAGAATTTACGACTTGGAGGGTGGTAATATTTGTATACTTTCTTGGTGGGAGCATAACAAAGGAAGACACACTTAAAGGCTCTAGGCTCTAATTTACTCCAATGTTGTTTATGGATACGGACGAAGGCAACACATCCAAAGATACGAGACTGGAGACTTTGCATAATTAGAACAGAAAGAGGCCATGAGATCAACAAGACTTACATGCCCAAGGACTCTGGAAGGCAGGCGGTTGATCAAATAAGCTGCAGTTAATAAGGCTTCTCTCCAATAAGAGTTGGGTACAGATGTCTGACACAATAATGCTCTGGTGACTTTAAGCAAATGTCGATTTTTTCTTTCAGCAACCCCATTCTGTTGAGGATATCCACGCATGTGAGCTCATGAATCATACCCTTATCTAAAACGAATTGCGATAGATGCTGGTTGACATACTCCGTACAATTATCTGATCTTAATTGCAATCATCAATAAAAGAAACAAACCACCTAGCACATAAAATATTATGTACTTTAGAAGAGCCCCAAACATCCGAATGGATAAGAGTAAAGGGCTCAATACTCTTTATTGAACTTGACTGAAATGGCACACGGTGGCGTTTCGCAAGTTCACAAACATCACAATGGAAGAAGTCAATTGACTGATCCGTAAACAAAGAAAGAAACATTACTTCAATAAGCCAAATGATGGGTGCCCCAGACGTTTGTGATGAAAGCAAATCTGTGATAATGATGTAGATAGGTGATGACTCATCAATAATTGATTCCTGGTATCCTCTGTAGCATACTCTGAAATGAGATAGTACAACCCATCGTGCTCCTTAGCAACTCTAACCGTCCTCCCCGTGGTGATATCCGAAATAACAAAATGGGTAGGAAAAAAGGTGAGAGCACAATTCATGTCAGTTGTAAGCTTATAAGTGGAGATAAGATTGATGGAGAGCTGAGGAACATAAAAAACATTTATTTAAAATAAGGAAGGTGGAATTTAATGTTAGCAGAACCCACAACTGATTTGTATGATCCATCAGCTACAATTATCGTACAGATACCACTAGTAGGGTGATATTAAAGAAACAGATCAACTAGACAAGTCATATGATCAGTTGCACCAAAATCCATAATCTACAAATTTTTGAAATCAGTACAAGTAAGAAGAGATGTAGGGTGTGTGATATTACCAAACATCAATCAAAACAGTAAAACAAATTTCTCTTCTTTTTTTTAAATCAAATGATGTTTAATCAAACACAAAAATACAGATTCAGAAAAAGCATGAAGAGGCAATCAGAACCCAAGTGGTCCGCGACGGAAAGTCACTGTCACGCGCCGGTGAAACTGTCAGCGCGAAGGACTAGTGGCGCGTGAGTGCGCTTACGAGGTCCGCCGAAGTTGGGCTTTCCACGGCGAGGTCATCCGACAAGCGCGAGCCTGTCTTGGTTGGTCGGAGTCAAAAAGTCGTCGGAATAGTATTGTTTTCTGTTGGAACCGTGTTGTTTGGCGTCTTTTGGAGTTGTTTTGGTCGTCCGGTGAAAGAAAAACATCCGTAGAATGATAGATCGGAGAAAACAGAATGAAACAGTAGTCCTCTTATTCTAAAAGTTCTCCAGAAAAATAGGGTTCCGTCTTTAAAGGCGGCGGTTTACGGAAGCAAAGCCCTCGGAATCGAGAGCTCTGATACCAAATTGAAAAGAAGGATTTGTATATAATTGAATTGTAAGTATATCAAAACAAGAATTCTCAATTTAAAGAGATTAAAAAGACCTAATAAGCTAAGCCCAAATAAGCTTCTAAAGTTTTCTAGCTATTACAAAATAATAATAAAATAATTCTAATATTTACAATAGCCTGTCCAATACTTAATGTTTCAAGTGTTGTTTGATGTATTGATCACATTTCCACAATTAGCCATAGGTTGTCTTGTGTAGTTTGTTGTGATTGAGGCTCTACAAGTAGAAAAGAGCACTATACGGAGGTTTACAAGAGGTAAACTCCTGGACCTTGGGATTAGTCCCTTTGTGTGTTCCACCATGCTCCATTGGAATAATGGTTGATTGATAGATGTGCATGGTAGTATCATGGCATAGAATGCATTTTAAGATGAATAATACTATGATTTAGAAATGAGAAATGATATGTTAAAGTATGTTTGTGATGTATCTCTAGACAGTAGATTTATGTATGTATGTGATGCTTTCCTTTGGGGTAGCAGCCTAAGAAATGTAGCAGGAGTTTCTCGAAAGCATTGCATGTATGGACTTTCCATGGGGTTTGATTCCTATGGGACGTAGCAAAGTCTCATGAAAGGACCATACCAGAAACAGAATGAGACGTAGCAAAAGTCTCATGTGAGTATTATAATCGGAACAGTAGGAACTTCCCTTGCACACAGCCTTCGAGATCTTCTTAGGGTCAGATACCTAAGAAATGCAACAAAAGTCTCTTGGAAGTTCCATCACATATGATATGATGTATGTCTATTATGTTCAGATATTATGTATGCACAATAAGTGAACTATAGGGTGGAATGATCCTCCAATGACCCTTAGTTTACTGATATTTTATCTCACCCCGTGTGTTAGAGAAGAATCTCAAGTACCTCCACAGATGGAGAGGGAGTTTCACTTGGCAAGAGGCCAGCTTAGATCCTGACAGATAGCATGTGGATTACTGTTTATGTTTTGTTGTGTAGATATGACATATAAACATATTATTTTGAGTATTCACATGATGATGTATATTTTGAGGCCTAGATAATGACTTTATGTATTTTGCATAATTCCAATGGTGTATATTTGTGTAGAGAACAATGTGTTTGGATTATGTAATCTTATGTTTTAGATTACATAATTCCAATGTATGTAATCTTATGTTTTACATTACATAAAGAGTTCATTATATCACACATCCAATCGCATATTAGTCTGAAAACTAATCATGCAATCTAGTGCTTGCTCATTGGTTCGAACACCAACAAACAATGACTCTCTATATGAATGCACATTATAACATATTCTAACAATTCAACAAGCATCCAACACATTAACCACTACTCCAAGGTCTAAGAGTTTACCTCTTGAAGTAAAGTCCTCTTCTTCCTCCTCTTGTTTTTGCCTTTATAACCAGTCTCCTTCATTGCTGTCCAATACGCCCCTGTCTCCATTCAGACAGGGGAGTTTATCCTTATCGGACACCACTCTTCTCGCTTGGACATTAGACATGTTAACTTCATTGCACCCTTAACGAGGTTCCAAGCAAGGAGCCTCCTCAAGATTTTGTAGCTTTTCAATCATTCAATCATTTCATCATCCATATTTGAATCTGATGGAACCCAAAGAAATACAAGACTGAATTCATTAAAAATGGAGGCATAGCCTCTTTTTACATACACTAACAATATTAAATGCAGAAAATAAACCCAGAAAGCCTCAACTCCCCCTCAAACCAAATACCTAGATTAAAGAGTTCCCTGGAGGTCTCTCAATTCTTCATTAACCAATTCTGAATACATGAATAATAGAAACATCACCCTAAACTTCTATATATATCTAACTCTAAAATACTAATTAAAATACTAATGGGCTTGAATTATTTATTATAGGCCCATTAACACTCCCCCTTCAAAATTCACCTTGTCCTCAAGGTGAAGAAAGGGATGTGAATGAATTTCCTCCCGGGTCCCATTGCTTATAGCACCTAGACCACATTGGAAGTTTCAATTCCCGTTTCTTTCCATCAATCTCACCCAACCCCTCAAACCAACCATATCTGAGAATCAGTTCCACCCCTTCTAAGTCAAAGGCAAAGAAATCTTGAATGACATTGATGTTGGAAAGCTCCAACAGTACGTACATACCCCAGGTCTGCTAACTTGATGTCCATTGCCTACTTCCACCATGAATTTCTTTTTTCGGTCTACTAACAGGTCGAGTTCCTTTAGCACCCCTTCAGGCATGAAGTTATGTGAAGCTCTAGTGTCTATTAGGACCACCACTTGTTGTCCTCGCGTCTTTTCCAAAAGCTGAAGCGATCTTTTGGAGGTAAGGCCCATTACGCAATGGACATGTACTTGTAGGTTGTTTGTTGTCATCGTCCTTTCTGATTCATTCACAATCTCTTCCATAGTCGCTTCGTTGCAGTCATTTCCCAATATCACCATGCTCAGTTGCAGGTTTAGGTCGACATGACCTGAGGAAAAAGGACCATCGCACCGCAAACACAAATTCCATCTTCGTCGATCGTCCATCTCGTATTGTGTAAGTCGCCGGTAACAAGAACTCCTCTCGGAGGCTTGGCCGCCGTTCGTGGTTGCGGCCGCCTGCTAATTTGTTGTCGCCGCTCCTGTTGTTCCTTGTCCACAACTATTAAGGCTCCCATTTGCATTGCCTGCAGCAAATGTTTGATTCTGATTGTTGTTAAGATTTTGGGTCATTTGGGCTGAGGTATTTGGCCCATTTTCCCCCACCCTTGATCCCCTATTAACAAGTGCAGTCTTTCGACCCAGCCCATTACCCATAATGGACCCAAATCCACTTCGGCTCACACTCCAATCACCCTTACTCATAACAGTAAAACACTTATTTGGACCCTCCACATTAATAATTCCATGTTGGGCCGTAGGTGTTGGCCCATTTCCCCTATAAGTGTTCCCCCCTTGTAACCCATTTCGTCCACCCATCTTTCTCAAAGCGGGTCGCCCAATATACCCGCTTACAACCCCTGACCCGATTCGCCCAACACATGCATCTGACCTGCTTCGATCCAAAAGCGTTTCTTCTTCTTCGTTGCTCACCACTTCGTCTTCCGCGAGTTCTCCTCCTTCGGCCAGTTCTTCCTCTACAACTGCTTTCCTTTCTTGTTCTTCCTTTGCTTCTTCTTTGATCTGTTTCGCAACATCATTGTTTTTGGATCTGCCTTCTTCGCTGAGCTGATTTTCTTCCTCGCCATCTCCGGCGTCTTCTTCTTCAACAACTGATTTTCCTTCTTTTTCTTTTGCAAGTTCATCTTCATCTATGTTTTGATCTGCTTCTCCCTTTTCGTTTGCTCCGTGTGTTGCCGCTTCCTTTGCTTTTTCTGCGATTGTTGCCTCTTCTTCTTTAGCACGCTCCCCTTCTTCTTTTGCTGAGCTTCCATTTTTTTCTTCTTCTAGTTTCTCTTCTTGTTCCGCTTCTGCTTTAGTTTCTTCCTCGATTTCTTACTCAATATCCCCCTATCACCCTACACACTCCTTTTATTCTACACTTTAGGAATATTCTAGAATAATTTCTCTAACAACTAATTAATTCATTGACTACTTTTGCATTGCTAAACTTGGGCCCACTAGTCATAGCCCATCAATGGAACCCAGAATATTCAACAGGAAAGATAACAACAATTGAACAATAAAATGCTTCCATTATCTCAAGAGTCATCACAGAGACACTAACCACTAAACGTAAGAAAGAGATAACATGAAATACAAAGGAATAACAAGAAAAACACCAAAACACCTCACTCACTCTCAAGCAAAATACCTATGCCCAAGAGATCCCAAGAAATCCTTTCCAAAACTCAATTCACCAAATTACTCAATATCCCCCTATCACCCTACACACTCCTTTTATTCTACACTTTAGGAATATTCTAGAATAATTTCTCTAACAACTAATTAATTCATTGACTACTTTTGCATTGCTAAACTTGGGCCCACTAGTCATAGCCCATCAATACTCCCCTTTCAAAATTCACCTTGTCCTCATGGTGAGGAAGTGAATAGGGGACGTAATTGAAGATCCACCGGGATCCCATTGCTTGAAACACCTGGACCACATTGGAAGCTTCAATTCTAGTTTCTTTCCATGAATCTCACCCAACTCTTGGAGCCATTCATAACCGAGGATCAAATCTACTCCTTGCAAATTGAAGATGTACGAATCCAGCACAAACGTCAAATTGGGTAGTTTTAGTTGGAATGCCTTGTACACCCTCTCACTCACAGCCTGATACCCATCCCCTAGTATCGCCAAATGGGTTTGCATCCCAACTATAGGACGTCCCATCTCCTTCGTGACTTGGGCACTGAGAAAATTGTGGAACGACCGTGAATCGATCAACACCATGACCTTTCTTCCTTGAATCATCCCCGACACCTTCAACGATTTGTTGCATGTCACTCCCAACACACTATGGACCCTTAATCGCAGGGGCCCCTCTTCCTCAGTTATTACCGGCGCCAACATCGCTTTGTTCCCCCCTTCTCCTCCGCTCTCTACTCCCAACAACATCACATGGAGGTTCGAGCTATTACAGACCTGGTCTGGCGAGAAAGGTGCGTTGCACCGGAAGCATAAATTTCCCTCCCTTCGGACAACCATTTCTTCCGATGACAGCTATTGGAACTTGGTAGCCCTCCTATCGTTGCCGTACGAAGCACCCAACGAAGACCACTGTGTTGATTCTTGCCCCTTATTAGTTTCTGTCAATGCTGGTCCTGGGTTTCTAAGTGAATCGTTGGGCCTGCTCTGTGATTCATTGAGCCCATTCTGTCTATTATTGGCCCAATTACTATGAAGCCCTTTTTGAAACCCGTTTTCAGCTACTGATCCATTGTCTCCCACTTTTTTTCCATTGCAATTGGTAATTCGGGTTGCTAGTGCAACCCGCGAATGATTTCCAGTACCATATTTTGACCCGCTTTGGCCCCCATGTCCACTCTGCTTACCCACGATCATTTCATCTTCATCTCCCGTTTCTACCCACTCCATCTCTTGCAAGCTTTCATCCTTCTCTTGTGGGTTTTCTGTAAGCGACTGCAGTAGAATCTCCTTCTTTACGCCTTGTTTATATTGCTGATCTATGTCTTCTTCTCCGGTTGCTTCTCTATCATCATCCATTGTTGCTCCTGCTTCGTCATCTTTAGCGAGCTCCGTCTTCTTCTGGACCTTTTCCTCTGCCTCTTTTTTTTTGTTTCGATCTATTTCCCCTTTTTCATTTTCCACACGTCTTGCTGTTTCGTTTTTTTTTTTTTCGTCTTCTGTTTCTTTGATTCTCGCCTTTTGCTCTTGTGCAAAACACGGATCTATGCGCTCTATTAACGTCCACATAGTTTTCTATCCATGCCTTCTTCCACTCGATCCATGCTTGCTTCCAATCGATCCATGCTCCTCTCCATTCTGTTGTTTTCCATTTTTTTTTCTTTTTTTTTGTGGTAGATCTGAACCAGAAGCACTCCCTAGATCGGAGACGCTCTGATACCAAATTGATGGAACCCAAAGAAATACAAGACTGAATTCATTAAAAATGGAGGCATAGCCTCTTTTTACATACACTAACACAATATTAAATGCAGAAAATAAACCCAGAAAGCCTCAACTCCCCCTCAAACCAAATACCTAGATTCAAGAGTTCCCTAGAGGTCTCTCAATTCTTCACTAACCAATTCTGAATACATGAATAATAGAAACATCACCCTAAACTTCTATATATACTAACTCTAAAATACTAATTAAAATACTAATGGGCTTGAATTATTTATTATAGGCCCATTAGAATCCTCCTCCATAACTCCTTTTGGTTTCTTATACTAAGCTGTAATAAGTCCTCTTCCGCAGTTGCTGGAGCTCCTCGAGTTTCTGCAATCATCTCTCACGTGTGTGATATACCTTCCTCTCTTATCTAATCATTAAAGGAAAGAAAAATATTGTCCTCTTCCTCCTCCAACCCTTAGTTATGTCATATAATATTGTCTCGGAGCAACTATTGTGTAACTACAATCCTTAAGATTTTTTTCCCAACCCCTATGGATGGGAACAAAAGAAAAAAGTTTTTATTGCAATTACCACCATGAGAAAAAGTTTTGCGTTTTAAAAACTTATGCATTTATATCAAGAGATTTGGCCACTATTGATGACCAGTGCATAGGCCAACCATCAGTATAAAACTGTGAATGTTGCTCAAGTAGCCCCACCTGACTCATTTGACAAGGTTCCCCATCTGCTGTTGAGTATAATAAGTATCTCCAACTAAAAGCAGAGCCATGCAGTCTAGTAAACTTGTCAATTCTATAGCTCAAGCCAATAATCTTCCTACAAGTGTTTCCCAGATTTCTCTTGGACCTTGGATTTCTGACTGAAGCACTTCTGATCATATGTCTGTTCACATATACCTTTTAAACCACCTTATTTATAAACATACACTACCTAGTGTCACTTTAGCCAATGATTCATAAAACCAAAGTCCAAGGAATTGGTCAAGCTAATCCCCTTCCTACACTTTCTTTAAATTGTGTAATTTTTGCGCATGGTTGTCCTAATTTGATCTACAAGACCAAACTCACCCATACCCTGCCTTACGTTGTTATATTTGCTAATGGTAAGCGAGAAAGTATTACCAAAGACTGCATGAGAATCTATTTGCTACTATTACCAAAGGGCAAAGCACATGATAAACATAGGAGTACGACATCAACTGAAGTAACATTCTTACAATGTTTACATGAAATCGCACATATAAGAAGTTTCCTTCATTGATACATGAATAAAGAGAAATGGAAACTGATTGAACAGATTTGGTGTTAAAATAACGAGACCATCACAAGCTGACACATCTATGCCCATTTTTTGCTTGATACACAACCGGATGCTCAAATTGCAAGGTCATTAACACTTTCAAACCACAGGCCAAGAAACTAATGGTCAGAAGTAGAATGCATCTCCATGAATCAAATAAATAACACATGAAACTCAGGACAAAAAATAATTGTTACCTACACACCTTAAGATCAGCAGCTGATATGGTCTCATCACCGAGGAAAGCTTCAGCAAGTTTATCGTCAACCTCTGACACGCTTTCTATGAGTTCACGTCTTTTTTCTGCCACCAAGGCTTCCATATCTGCAGGCACTTCTTCAGCGACAACTTTTTCACTGCAATAAGAAACAATTGACTAAGTTGAAGAATAATGCCAAAGGAGAATAAACAATGCAGAAGCTTTTGAAACAGACCCATTTGAACCATGAAAGTAGTAGGCCTTTAATTGCACAAGATCAACAAGTCCCTTAAAATCATCTTCCAAGCCTATAGGAACTTGCATTGCAGCACTGTGATGCCGAAGCTTAGATCTTGCCTGAAAGTAAAACATGATCGAAAAATGAAAACTATTTTAATTCTAAAATTATGCTGCAAAATAATTTAAAAAATGCAAAAGGTTAATGATAAATAGACAGTTTGTCAAATAGCAGCCAACATGGCTCCATGGCACTATGGCATAGCAGATTTATAGCAAAATGCCATTATATTTCAATGGCATTGCGGGTTTGGCATTGTGGCCTATGGCATTGTCCCTTATGTTTGTGATACTTTTGGTGGATTTTATTTCCTACAATATGTTTCTAGCTTATTGTTCAGAATACCTGTTACTAGATTTCTTATTTATTTTTCATTTGAGTGTGTTATAGCCACCATGCTGTTAGGAGAACCCCAACCACCCAAGTGTATATGTTAGAAGAAATAATAAAAAAATGTGACAGTTGTAACTGCTTTATATGACAGTTATAATCATGTGATTGTTGTAACTGCTTTATGACAGTTATAATCATGGTAACTGAATGGAAGTATAATTAGCAAAAATAAATAAATATAAATAAATAGGGGAGATGGACAGGTTAGGGGAAATTAAGATTTGGAAGTTATTAGTAAGAGAAAAAGGCCAGAGAAGATATTTCTCTGGAGTTTCAACAATCATCTTGTATTATCTTCTGTAATATGTCCCACTCTTCGGTAATTAAGGATTTCTTACTGTCCAGAATAATTATTCAATGATATTCAGTGTTATTCAGCAATTTAATTGTTAATTTTAGGCCAGTTTCTTCCAACTGGTATCAGACCTCCTTCCAGGGAGTTCTTTCATGGTTTCAACAAGAATGAAAGCACGATTAGATGCACTAGAAAGGAGATACAAACGGGCTCTAAAAGTCATAGAGGAGGGTTTCCAGCGCGTAGAGCAAAGAGCAGAAAGCCAAGATTCAAGGTTCCAAAGGCTGGAGGAAATGTTGGAAATCAGTCACACAGATCCAGAGATGAAGAACAACATGCAACTCTTCAAAGGATAGCCATTCGGAGGGTAGGAATACCAGAACTGCAGGAAAGGAGGAAAGGTGGAGAAAACTCAAAATTCCTCTATTTTCAGACAGAGAGGCTTATAGTTGGATCAATCTTGTGGAGAGATACTTTGATCTCAAAGGGGTAGCGGATCAAGAAAGATTCCAAGCAGCAATGGTGGCCATGGAAGGGCGAGCCTTGTCATGGTTTCAGTGGTGGGAACTGGGTGCTACAAATCCATCTTGGGGCGACTTCCGAGACACATCCTTATCAAGTAGAGGTAGGAGATGGGAGGAGGATTCCTTGCAAGGGAGTATGTACCGAGGTGGTCTTGTGGCTCCAAGTATCAGAGTTGAGAGTACGAGAGAAAGAAGAAAGAGTGTGAGAGCCATTGAACTCTCGTATATTAATCACACTAGAATGATACAGAGTGTTTATTTATAGAGCACAGCAGATACACAAATCTAAGTCAGCAAAGCTAACTAACACTGTAACAAACTTAACAAGGAGTAAAACAGAAAACTAGAAGTAATCCAATGCAACCATGAGTATAGTAACTCAAAGATAAACTAACCAAGCTGAAAGCTATATCACTAATACCCTCTCGCAAACTCAAGGAGGCTTGGAGTGGAACAAGGATCCATCCAAGACCTTGAGTTTGGACCGTAATTCAGCAAACCTCACAGGTGACAAAACCTTAGTGAAGGTGTCAGCAACCTAATCAACAGAAGGAATATGAGAAACAACCAACTACTTGTTAATAACACATTCCCTGACAAAGAAAATATCAAGTTCAATATGTTTAGTTCTGGCATGAAGAACTAGATTACGGGTCAGATCTACTGTGCTGAAATTATCACACAAGATCTGAGAGTGGAAAGAGGAACATGTAGCTCTTCAAGTAAGGATTGAATCCACAAAACCTCAACACAAGTGGTTGCCAAACTACAATACTCAACCTTAGTGCTTGAGCGAGCAACCAATGTTTGCTTCTCAGACCACAAAAAAAAAAACCAGATTTGGGCCAAGAAAGATGCCTGAACCGGAAGTAGATCGTCTGTCATCCAGATCAGAGACCCAGTCACAATAACAATATGCAGATAAGGGACCAGTATGAAGATTGGAGTTATTATTACAACTTGAAACTAATGAAACAGGAGAAACATGTGAAGCACTAGAAGGCTGGACAGAAGATGACACTTGAGAAGGCTGACCTTGTAAAGAAGTGGAGACTTGAGGAAGTTGAACTCCTGGAAACACATACAAACCACCATGACTCACTGATCCCTCGAGAAGAGTTCTATGAAACTCCTGCGATTTCACAAAACATTTAGAAGAATGAAACTCGAAATAAACATTGTTATCTCTTGCAAATTGTATGGCACTTAGCAAGTTTTTGACAATTACAGGAACAAGAGATTTTTAAGTTGTAATTCAATTTAGCAATAGGAGTGAGACACAAATTTTGTTGAACCAACAGCTAGTACAGGCAAACCTTGTCCGTTACCAATGATGATCTAATCTGTACTAGAGAGTTGTTGGCTCTGAATCAGATTAGCAGGATTGGCAATGACATGGTGACTAGCACCTGAATCAGGAAACCATTCAATTGCAGGTGCCGACATTGGAAGTGGTAGCAAACTTTGTTGAGAAGCAACCATTGCTTGAGGCACTTGTATTTGTTGTGGACGAACATATTGATAAGGATTATGGTGTGTCGAGGAAAAATATTGCAATGTGTAGGGATTTGGTGGAGGAACAGTATGCACAAAGTTTTCATCGAACTTGTACCAGCAACTTCGAACGTCATGACCAAATTTGTAACACAATTGACAGTGCATGTTTGAATGAGGACCACTTCTTCTTCCTCTATTGTTTCGATCTCCAGACCTACCTCTTCCTCTGTTTACACCATTGGAGAGGCCAGAATCATGAAAAAATCTCGTCTGGTTCAGACTCTGTTCCGCGTTTTGTAAAACATGGGCAATCAGAGGATTTGTGTTTGATTTGTTCTGAGCTAAAGCAAGATTCGATGGGCTGTATTAGTGTATCTGTAGTAGAATAGTACAAAAGATAGATGATTATTTCTTTCCCCTTTTATTTTCTGATGTATGGTTATTAGGCTTCCAGCTCATCATTAATTTCTCCCTTGTATTCCATTCTATGGCTATTAGTGTCAGCTCATCATTTAGTGGTTATTAGCTATATATAGAACTAATAACATTTCTCTTTACTTACTTTCATTTTTACAAAAACTCAATACAAATATGTTTCTTTCTCAGATCTCTCTCTCTCATCTCTCTTTCTCTACTTTCTCTATCTCCTTGAGTTCCTCTTCAATGGTGGAAATCTAATATGGTATCAGAGCACTTTCGAAAGGGCCTGATCCATACATAGCTCACAACGATGTCTTCCGCTTCAAACTCAGAAGTAGGTGCTACTCCAGCAAGCAAATCTACTGGTAGATCCACTCCTATGGAACCTAAAAATCCTTCTGCACTGTTCAACTTCCAAGTTTCTGCGAAGTTAACAGAGGACAACCACCTCTTTTGGAACCAGATTGTTGAACCAGTCATAATCTCACACCAATTGCAACGTCTTTTGGTGAACCCTAAGATTCCTTTGAAGTTCGACTCCGATGAAGATCAAGAGAGCAACACACTCAGTTCAGCCTACACTGAATGGTTAATGCAAAGATCAAATGCTGCTGACTTCGCTGTTGTCTACCATTTCAGAACCAATGGTGAATGACATTCTTCCTGTCAAACATTCATTCGAAGCATGGGAAAATATTCACATGTTATTTCATGGCGTAATGAGGCACGAGCAAGACGACTCAGATTTGAGTTGAAAACGATGAAAAAAGGATCTAAAAACGCGAAAGAGTACCTCGCGAGGATCAAAACGATCTGCGACTCACTCAAAGCCATTGGGAATCCAGTTTTTGTTGAACAAAACACAGAAACGATACTTGAAGGATTAACTTCTGACTATAACTCGTTCGTAATGATGATTCATGGTAGAGACAGGGCCTACTCAGTCGCAGATCTGAGAATAGAACTTATGGCTTTCGAACAGCTTCTAATCAAACAAAACGAGCAAGTCTTGGCTGAAGGAGCATCAATAAACTTGACTCATAGACTCCAACAACCACAAAAGATCGAATCTGATGAGGAACATGACTCTATTTCTGAAACCAGGAAACAGAGTCGAACAGAGGAGCATGATTTCAAGCATTTCAACTCTTCAAATGATCTAAACAGAGGAAGAGCAAGATTTGGAACGAAACCTAACAGAGGAAGAAGGAACAACATTCATTGTCAGCTCTGTTACAAGTTTGGGCATGACGTCAAAGACTGCTGGCATAGGTTTGAAGAAAACTTCACTACCAACCTTCCACCACCACAAAACACATCATATCCACATCTTTTTGTACAGCAACAGTCTCAACCAGTGAGGTCCTATTAATATAACAGACCTCAAAGTCAACCACAAGCCTATGTTACTCAATCTACAGTTCCTTCCACGTCAAACTCAATTCCACTTGTTGAATGGCTTCCTGATTCTGGAGCATCAAATCATGTTACTGGAACACCACAGAACATGATGCAATCTCACCATCTCAATGGTACAAACCACATCTTCGTTGGAAATGGCCAAGGTTTGCCTATAACAGCTATTGGTTCTTCATCTTTTATTTCTCCTTTTCACTCTAACTCGTGTTTGCATCTCAAAAACTTACTCCTAGTTTCTGCAATCACCAAAAATCTAATCAATGTCAGTAAGATTGCTAAGGATAATTCTGTATATTGAGTTCCATTCTGACGTGTGTTTTGTGAAATGTCAGGATTCCCATAAAATTCTCCTTAAAGGAGCAGTTGGTGCTGATGGTTTATATCATTTCCCAGACTTAAAGCTTGTCAATGTTCCTGATTCAGTTGCAAGTCAAAATTGTTTGAGTTCATCCCTGCCTGTTGTTACAAGCAATTCAGCCAATCTTGTTAGTTCTAGGGCCAATATTAATACTCAATGTCTTAGTACCTCTGTTAACTGGTACTGAATATGAGACACCATTTAACCTTGTTTACAGTGACCTGTGGGGTCCTTCACCACTCAAATCAACACTTGGCAAATCTTACTATATTTTATTTGTTGATGCTCACACTCGTTACACATGGCTCTACCCTATAAAACAAAAATCAGATGCCATTAATATCTTCAAATAGTTTCATACCATGGTGACTGTTAGAATATTTGTTATATATTAGATAGTCCCACATCGTATATAATTGTTCAGTATATATTAGATAGTCCCACATCGGGTAAACTTAGCTCATTAGGTTTTACGAGTCTCTATATATAGAGAGCTCTTATATTGTAATCATTCATTCAATATATATTTCACATATTCTTTACATTTAACTTGGTACCAGAGTTGTACTTTTGTTCTGGGAACCCTAGCTTCCGCCTAGAAATCCCGTTTCGCTTTCAAACCTAAGCCCACTGCTTAGGAGTCATCTTTTCTTTGCCATGCGTCCTTCCGGCAAGCCATCAAGGACTGTAAGTCCCCTCCAAGCACCTTCTGCACGCGTCCACACCTCCAACGGTCACCAGAACCACCGTCAGCCGCCGTCAGCCACTGTTCAGGCCGCCGGAGCACTTTTCCGGCGAGTTTTCAGTCCGGCCACCACGCGATCAACACCCTCTCCTTCCGGCGACCAATTCTGTGGCGGTCCGGCCATCATCGGAGTTGGCACGCGCTCTAACGCGCCGCCTGTCTCCTCTGCGCGTGGGCTTCACGCGCCACCTTCTGCCGGCGCGTGAGCACTGTTGCGGCGGCTTTTTCCGACCGGTCTTGGACAGAGCAGCTCGCCTTCTCCTCCCCTTTCCGGATTTGTGCTTGGATCTTTGTGGGTCTCACTTTAGACGTGTGATTCTCCTTGATTGGATATCGTTTGCCTTCGTTTACGGCTTTTATACATGGCAGCAACGTCCCCTAATCTCTCGGAGGTTAACTCTCCTTGTCCTCCTGTCAAAACTTCCTCATGAATCATCTCTACTAATATTGGGCCCATTACATCTTCCAAACTGAAGGATTCTAACAACTATAAGAATTGGGCCACCTCTCTTGCTGCAAATATAGCTCAGTCAGACAATGCATTATTTGGTTCAGTTTCTCCTCAGTCTCAGCCCTCCACTCCATATACTGGTAATCCCGTTGCTTGTATTTCTCAATCTACATCACTTGGCACTTGGATATTTGACTCAGGTGCTACCGATCATCTCTGTGGTAATAAGGAACTCTTTACATCTCTTACTTATTCTGATCATTTACCTTCATTTATCCTTGCTGATGGAACCAAAGCTCCAGTTCGTGGGATTGGACAAGCTCGTCCGACCTCTACCTTGGCCTTGACATCTGTTTATTACATTCCTGGCATCCCTTATAACTTAATTTCTATTAGTAAATTGATCCAATCCCTTACTTGCACCATTACTTTTTCTAACCATTCTGTTTCTGTGCAGGATCCGGGTACGGGGAAGATGATTGGAGTGGGTCGTGAGTCACGGGGGCTTTACTATCTAGAGGTGCCTCGTCCTTCAGTGGCATGCTCTCTCACAGAATCTCCACAACTTATCCACAGTCGCCTCGGTCATCCAAGTCTTTCAAAGTTGCAGAAAATGGTTCATCTTTTATCCGGTCTTCAGTCTTTAGATTGTGTGTCATGTCAACAAGGGAAGCATACACGCTCCTCTTTTGCCAGTCGAGTCAATAAACGAGCTGATGTCCCTTTCTCTCTTGTTCATTCAGATATCTGGGGTCCAAGTCGTACCTTATCTGTTTTAGGTTTTCAGTATTTCGTTACCTTCATTGATGATTTTTCCCGTTGCACTTGGGTTTATTTAATGAAAAACCGTTCTGAGTTGTTTTCTATTTATCAAAAATTCTCTGCTGAAATTCATACTCAATTTGGCGCCTCTATTCGTATTTTACGTAGTGATAATGCTAAGGAATATGTTTCTGTGGACTTTTCTAATTTCTTAGCCAAAAAGGGTACTTTACACCAAACTACTTGTCCTCACACTCCACAACAAAATGGAGTAGCTGAACGTAAGAATAGACATCTCATTGAGACTGCACTGACTCTTCTTATTCACATGCATGTTCCTCTTAACTTTTGGGCCGATGCAGTCCTTGTCTCTTGTTTTCTCATCAACCGTATGCCTTCATCTGTGCTTAATAATGACATTCCTTATAACTTATTGCTTCCAGATGTTTCTCTCTATCCTCTATCCCTACATGTCTTTGGTTGTACCTGTTTTGTTCATAATCTCACCCCTGGTAAGGACAAGTTAACATCTAAAGCCTTTAAGTGTACTTTTCTTGGGTATTCTCATCTTCAAAAGGGTTATTGTTATTATTCTCCCGATCTTAAACGTTACTTAGTTTCCGCTGATGTCACTTTTCTTGATCAACAACCCTTTCATTCTATCCCATCTCAGTTGTCACAGGTTGATCATATTCTTCCTGTCCCTTTTCTTGACTTGTCTTTGCCAGCTGCAGGTGCTTCTATTCCAGATAAGCAACCTATTGCTTCTATACCTGAGGACCGTCCACTTCTCACCTATCAGCGTCGCAAAACTATGCCTCCTGTCGACTCGTCTCCTGCTGACTCATCGCCCACTGCAGTTGATTCTTCCCCTCCGAATCCTTCACCAGAGGCTCTTCCTATTGCTCAAAGAAAAGGTACACGTACTACTCGTAATCCTTATCCTCTTTATACCTTTTTGAGCTATGACCGTCTTTCTCCTCCTCATTTCACCTTTGTTTCTAGTCTGTCTTCTGTTTCTATTCCTAAAACCACAGGTGAAGCACTTTCTCATCCAGGGTGGCGCCAAGCGATGCTAGATGAGATGACCGCACTTCATACCAATGGCACTTGGGACCTTGTTTCTGCTCCCCCAGAGAAGTCTATAGCGGGACCTGATCGTGAAAGTTGGACCTGATGGCCATATTGATCGTCTCAAGGCACGTTTAGTTGCAAAAGGTTTTACTCAAATCTTTGGTCTTGATTATAGCGACAAATTCTCTCCTGTTGCTAAGATGGCATCAGTTCGCTTATTTCTTGCCCTTGCTGCTGTTCGCCACTGGCCACTCCTACAACTTGACATCAAAAATGCTTTTCTTCATGGTGATTTACAAGAAGTTTACATGGAGCAACCACCTGGTTTTGTTGCTCAGGGGGAGTCTGGGAAGGTGTGTCGTCTTCGCAAATCTTTATATGATCTCAAACAGTCTCCTCGGGCATTGTTCAGTCGTTTCAGTTCTGCTGTTCAGGCGTTTGGCTTAATCCGGAGCTAACCATTCTGTATTTTATAGGATCACATCTCCTAACAAATGCATCTATTTGTTAGTCTATGTTGATGACATCATTCTCACCAGAAGTGATCAAGAAGGAATTCATCAATTAAAACAACATTTATTCAGTCAATTTCAAACAAAAGATCTTGGGAAGCTGCGTTACTTCTTGGGAATTCAGGTGGCGCAATCTAGAAAGGGCATTTCTATCTGTCAAAGGAAATATGCCTTGGATATCCTAGAAGAGACTGGAATGTTGGGATGTAAACCAGTTGATACACCCATGGATCCCAATGTCAAGTTATTGCCCGGACAGGGGGAGCCATTATCTGATCCTAGACGTTATCGAAGGTTGATTGGGAAGCTCAATTATCTCACTGTAACCAGACCGGACATTTCTTTTGCTGTTAGTGTCGGTAGTCAGTTTCTTGATTCTCCATGTGATTCTCATTGGGATGCTGCTCTCGCGGTGGAAAAAAAGGTCGGGAAGGTGGCGCGTGGAGCTCACGCGCCGGAGGCTGGCCGCGTGTGTGACGGCGCGTGCGGCGGATGACTGGGTCCAGCGGCGGTCAACTCGTCGGAGCCTTCTGAGTCGAATGGTCACTTCACTTTCTTGATCGGAGGTCTGTAGATTATGTTTCTATGTTTGGACAGAATTAAGGAGGTGTTTTTGATGATGTTTGGACGGTATTTCAGCCTTGAAGATGGCTGATTTAGGGTAGGAACGAACCCGCTCTTGATACCTTATTGAAAAAAAGGTTTCTGTATATTTATTTTGAATGAATTACATGAGTGTGTATTTATACAAGAAGGAATCGCTAAGAATGACTCAGCGATGACTAATCGATCCTATCCACAATTAATTCACATTAATCATAATCAATCCTAATTAATAGGAAATAAAAACGGAAACATATTTGAATTCGAATTCTGACTTTCTACACTATCAAACCTATTATCTATGATGACTTCCATAAATCTCAAATGCACCTGATTTAAAACTTTCCACGGATCAGCTCCCATCCGATCAAGCTTGTTGATAAATGCAAGCCTTGGAACCTCATATCTTCTCATTTGCCGATCAACAGTAATGGACTGACTTTGCACCCCACCAACACTACAAAGTACAAGAATGGCACCATCAAGGACACGCAAAGCCCTCTCAACCTCAATGGTGAAATCAACATGACCAGGTGTGTCAATTATGTTAATCTGCAACAACACATTTTCCAAGAGTTTAAATATGATTATGAATAAAGATAAGAAAAAGGGAAAAAATAAAAGCATCATCTGAAAAGGCTTGAGTAACATAACAGTTTACCTCCCAGTCAATACTGCAAGCAGCAAAAATAAGTAGTTTTTATCTAATTTTTCAACACTTCAGATTGACTTCAAAAGAAAATCTGCTTTGGTTTAGCACAATTCTTTGCTTTTCCCCATCCATTTCAATTATGCATGATTAGAAACAGAAGAACTCTTCAACGTTTAATCCTTTCCCTTTGATAATTATTATTAATAATAATTAAAATTGATAATGATAATAGCAACAACAGCACTCAAACCTCAAACTCCTCAAACAGGGAGGGATCCACCTTTATTTTTATTGATTCCTATTACCTTAAGAACTCACTACCTGTTTATAATTCAATTAAATCTGAACTCAATTAAAATCTGACACTCATTCAACTTTCCAAATTTTATTTTTCTTGATTATTATCATCATACTTCCAAAACTCACTCGCTTCACTTCCCTTCAATTAAATTCAAATAAATTCAACTTGAAGCCAACAAATTGTAGAAGTTACAGTATACCTTATAGTCTTTCCAAGTGCAATAAGTGGCAGCTGACTGAATGGTAATCCCCTTCTCCCTCTCCAAATCCATGGAGTCCATCTTGGCGCCAACACCATCCCTGCCCCTCACCTCGTGGATCTCGTGGATCCGACCCGTGTAATACAGAACCCGCTCTGTCAGTGTCGTCTTCCCGGAGTCGATGTGTGCCGAGATCCCGATGTTGCGCAGCCGCTCCACCGACTCCTTCCACCATGGCTCCTTATCCGCTGCCGCATTCGCCCGCGCCAGGTTCCCGGCTGAGAAGTGTCGGAGATGGAAAGCACCGGCGAGAAGGGATGCCGCCGTCGACGCCGACGGCGACGCCGGGGAAGAGGAGCAGAGTGAATAGAGGAGGCGCGGGGCGGAGGACCTGGATAAGCGTGCCATGGTAGTGGAGGGTTTTTCCCTGTGGCTGTTTCTGCGGATTAGACGGAAGGAATGGTGCTAAAACCCTAATGGAAATGGAATGGGTCGGGTTCGAGTGCGTATTTTCTTTTGAATTACAATTCACACGGTCAAAATACCCAGAACAATGGCAAAAAAAAATTAATTTATTATTTTTTTAATAAAAAATTATGAAAAAATAGTTGTTTTCAAATTAATTATGAAAATATAACAGTCAAACACGTCCACATGGGACGTGTTCCAATGGAGAGAAACACGTTCATGTGGGGCGTGATCTAAGCGTGAGACACACCTCAATTTGGGCGTGACCGAGGAGAGAGACACGCCCCATTGGAGGTGTGTCATTGGGGCGTGTTTCACCAGGTGCTGCCACATGGCACAAAAGTCAACAGTTTGACCATGAAACTTTGGAAGTTCATAACTTTTGACTCGGGTGTCCGAATTAGGTAATGTTTTTTTTATTGCATATAACTTTTCGGGATCTACGTAATGACACCTCATTTGACATATTTTGTCTCTAACAAAAAAATTGTTTTTACAATAATGATACCATAAGAACGTTTAAACTCAAATTAATAATCGGAAAATCACTGTTATGATTAGAAACATTCATAATAAAGATCCTTATAAAGATCCAAATTAATAGTTGTTTTTGTTCGTGATTATAAAGTTATGTCATTTTTAATAAAACTATCGTGATTATAAAGTTATGTCATTTTTAATAAAACTATCTTGTTTTGATGTATTTTTATCAAAATCATAAGGATCTTTATTATGAATGTTTCTAATCATAACAGTGATTTTCTCCTTATTAATTTGAGTTTAAACGTTCTTATGGTATCATTATTGTAAATTCAATTTTTTTTGTTAGAGACAAAATATGTCAAATGATGTGTCATTACGTAGATCTCGAAAAGTTATGTGGAATAAAAAAAACATTACCTAATTCGGACACCGGAGTCAAAAGTTATGGACTTCCAAAATTTCATGGTCAAACTGTTGACTTTTGTGCCACGTGGCAGCACATGGTGAAACACACCCCCAATGGGGCGTGTCTCTCTCCTTGGTCACGCCCAAATTGGGGCGTGTCTTTGTCCAACCAGTCACGCCCCCGTATGGCGTGTTTGCCTGCTATATTTTCGTAATTAATTTTAAAACGACTATTTTTTCGTAATTTTTTATTAAAAAAGCATTAAATTATTTTTTTTGCCTAGGAACAATTTCAAATTAAAAGTTTGAATAAAATCTGTCTCATTTTTATTTTATTTTTTGGTACAGAATCTGTCTCATTTTACTGTATGTAAGGTTGTGCCATTTTAAGAGAGAGAAAGATATAGATAAAGGAGGAGAGAGAATTGACAAAAAAATAAAGGTGTGAGTCTCACATCTTTGTGAGAGTGAAAGAATATAAGTTGTGTCATTTAAAAGAATAAACATTTATCCCTAAAAGTTTTTATTACTATAAAGAGTAAAAAGTTTTTCACCCGTGCGATCTCGGGAAAAAAAAATAATGAAATTATTGTCGCCATCGTTGGTTAATCATCGCACTGATAAATCAACACCTTCATTTTGCTTTTAAGCTCTGAAAGGTACAATGGTAGAGGTATAAACACGAAGGAACCAAAAATAAAAAAGCAATGTACAAAAAAAAAACCTGTTACTTGAGAAATATCTAAAATAAAAAAGAATTGTCTTGCTAATTTGTGCTATTTTTGAACTTGAAAAGGCTACATCATTCACACAGTAAGTTAATGCATAGATGTCTGTGCACATTCTCCAATTAATAACTTCAAGTTATTATTCACCACATAGTAAATTGTGTTAATTACACTCTTACATCAAAATAATGAATGTTTAATTTATTTTTAATATATTAAATTAAAATTAAATTTTTTATTGTGATTAAATTTTTCTAGTTTTACAGAATGATATTTATCATTTTTTATTTTTTTATTTAATTTTAGAATTTAAATTCTCTTGTATTAATTATACGAAATTTAAAAATATTTTTTTATTTTAAGTTATATTATATATATTTAAATTAGTTATACATATATATTTAAAATGTTTGTGTAAAAATATTTTAAAAAAAATTACTTCTGCGAATGGTACCTCTATTAAGGTTTGGAGACCTCTCTACCTCCTACTGTGTCACCACATACACCCTGGCACTAGTGGGCGCCATAGGCTCCTCTATGGCTCTCTGAGTAGGCACAGCCTGAATAGGAATCGCCCGAATGGCTGCAACTTGCCCCGTCCTCTGGGGGCACTCCCGGAAATAGTGTCCTGCCTAACCACAACTTAAACAAACATTTTGCCCCAATCTACAAACACTCGGATGTACCTTCCCACACTTTGCACAAGTGGGGATCATTCCTGCACCAGGCTTGCCACTTCTATTCTTCATAAAAGGGGTGTTTTTAGACTTGTTACCTTGCTGCACTTGCAAACCTTTCCCTTTACCCTTCTAGGGCGTAGTCCTCCCACTAAAGCTCTTCCCAGCTGCTTCTTTACCCCTTGTACGGTAGTATTCCTGAGTGTCTTGGCACTGCCTGATCAACTCTACAAAATTCCTAGTACAATGACCAGCCAGTTTGTCCGAGATCATATCATTTAAGCCCTTCTTGAATCGAAAGGCCTTGTCCTCTAGAGTGAGGGGAGCTCTACCATAACAAGAGTATTTTGCCAAACGGTTAAACTTGCTCAGATATTCATCCACTATCATGCCTCCCTGTCTGAGGTCTTCAAATTCGCTTCCTTTCTTTTCCCTTGCTTCTTCAGAAAAATATTTCCTCAGAAAATGCCTCTAAAAAAGTGACCAAGTAATGGTATACCCTTGTGTAATACCTCATATTTTTATTAACATTAACCTTATGCCTTTAGTTAATTGAGAAACTCAAACTTTTATGTTTAGAGGACGAAACTTCTTTTAAGGAGGGTAGAATGTAATATCCCAGGAAAATAATAGTAACTTATAATACAATAAATTAATAATAGTAATAAATTATAAATTAGTAATAATAATAATGGATGATAAATTGTGATTATTTGATTGATTATTATGCTTTAATGTTTGATTATTTGATTGGTAATGTTTGATTGGATTAGGATGAGTCAACCAACATAAATTGTTTAGATATGATGATTCAACAAACATAAATTGTTTAGATATGATAAGTCAACAAACATAAATTGTTTAGATATGATGACTCAACAAACATAAATTGTTTAGATAGGATGAGTCAACAAACTTAAATTGTTTAGATATGATGAGTTAGCATGGAGTCAGTAATGTATAAGCCCAAAACTTCAACTATAAATAGAGGTCTGGCCTAACCAAACCAATTCACTCTTCAACATTTCTCCTCTACTACTCTCTCTCTCACTCCAAAAAGTTTATTTTAATTATTTTCAATTTTTATATTTTTCTGATTATCAATCGGTTCTCTGCCCCAAATTTTCCCCTTTAGAAGTTAGCGAAAACGGAGACCAGGTAATCCTAATCCCTAGGTATTTTTGGATTATATTTTATGTGAAATTTGGTATGTGTAATCCTAATCTCTAGAGTCATATAGAATTCGTTATGATGTAATCCTAATCTCTAGATTCATATAGAATTTGTTATGATGTAATCCTAATCTCTAGAGTCCTACAGAATTTGTTATGATGTAATCTTAATCCTTAGGTATTCGTACGTTATCTCTTTTATATGAAATTTGAGTGTAATCCTAATTCTTAAAGAGTCATAGGTTATATGTAATTTGGTAGATGTAATCCTAATCCCTAAAGAGTCAAGGGTTAGCTTTATATGAGTTTTTGATGTAATTTTGATGCTTAGGGCACTATAGTTATGTTTCCTATTGAATTTATTAGATTTGAATATTTGAATTTTTCTTTGGAAACTTTTGATATGATGATTGAATTTGGGTTTTTCTATGATAGATGTTGAATATGAAAATTATGATATTATTGAAAGATTGAGTTTGAAAATTATGATATTATTGAAATATTGAACTTGGAAATTATGATATTATAGAAAGGTTGAATTTAGAAATTACACTATTGATTGAATTGATGTGGAAATCATGAAAACTATTTGTGATAAGATTGAATTGATTGTGTGTGATTGTAATAAATAATAGTGGGAAGATAGCTTTGGGATGGTACCTCCCAAAGTGATGAACACAACCTTGGGCTTTATGCCTCCGATATATTTATACGATGTGAACAGAGAATATCCGTTCTTCTCAAAGTGGTATCTGGCAGGGTTTCCCGGGATACTAGTAGCAACTTTGGGAAGAGGTGTCTGGCAGGATATCCGGGACACTAGGAAGATGTGAATTGATTATGGCCAATGTGATTTGTTTGTGACTGGCAGGGTTTCCCGGGTCACAGGGTAGATTGGCAGGGTTTCCCGGGTCTACCATGGTTCTCTTCCCACTACTCCACTAAATAAACTTAATAAAGATTATGAATGAAATTTGATCGATGTGAATATATGTTGAAGCTGATAATTTGATGTGATTATGATTAAGAATATATATGATAAATATTATATTGATATTTGATTTAATTAATGTGGAATTGATTTATCACAATTTGATTATATATATTTGATTTAATTTGTTATTAATTACATTAATTGTATTATGATTGGGATTACCAGCTTTGCTGACTTTTATGTTTGTTTGACTGCAATGATCCTGCTGGGATGCGGGGGAGCAGATTTTCAATGAAGCGGATTGCAAAGGATGGGGCTAGCTGTGGGCAGTGAGGATCACAAAGCAGAATTTTCTGGCTAGCTTATGAGATTAAAATAAATGCATAATACATATTTCCTTTATTTAAACTTTAGTTTTAGTTTTGTTTTAATGTAATAAAGTTAGCCTTGCGCTTGACAACAGTACAAGCGCGGCGGTAACACTTCCCAAATTTGATTATTTTGAACTTCCGTTGTTATTTATAAAAATTATTGAATTTATTTATGCTATTATAAATTGTTAGAATTTGGGGTGTTACAAAATGGTATCAGAGCCCTTGGTTGCGGCTAGGGTTTGCTTTTGATACTGACTCGAGGGATCAAAGATCCCTGAGTTAAATAAATACAAAAAAAAGGAAATAAAATAATAGGACATAAGATAAATAAATAAATCGAGAGAGGTGGGTAGTGAAGGGTTATTTTTCTTGTCCTTTAAAATGATTTATTTCTTTGAAATTTTGATGATTATATGTTTGGAATTATTTTGTGATTTAAAATTATTATTGATATTATTTTTAATTTTTTTATACGCTATCTTTAGTAACTCGTTCTTATTTTAATAAAAGTAATTAGCTTTCTTTTAGAATTGTTATTGAATTGATTAAATTTTTTTCTAGCAAATGAAAGATAATATATGCAATAGAAGTTTCTATTTGTTTAAAGAAGATATTCAGTTTTGAATTTTTTTCTTTTCTTTTAGCTTGGTTAAATTAACAATTCATTAATTTGTAGTGTTTTAAATTCATTGCATAATATGTGTTCTTGTTTTCTTAATTATGCATTACTCTTGGTTGTTTGCTTATTTTTTTTTTATTATTTTTTTTAAGGGGGTTTCAAAAAAATAAATAAATAAGTTTCGAGGACGAAACTTCTTTTAAGGAGGGTAGAATGTAATACCTCATATTTTTATTAACATTAACCTTATGCCTTTAGTTAATTGAGAAACTCAAACTTTTATGTTTCGAGGACGAAACTTCTTTTAAGGAGGGTAGAATGTAATATCCCAGGAAAATAATAGTAACTTATAATACAATAAATTAATAATAGTAATAAATTATAAATTAGTAATAATAATAATGGATGATAAATTGTGATTATTTGATTGATTATTATGCTTTAATGTTTGATTATTTGATTGGTAATGTTTGATTGGATTAGGATGAGTCAACCAACATAAATTGTTTAGATATGATGATTCAACAAACATAAATTGTTTAGATATGATAAGTCAACAAACATAAATTGTTTAGATATGATGAGACAACAAACATAAATTGTTTAGATAGGATGAGTCAACAAACATAAATTATTTAGATATGATGAGTCAGCATGGAGTCAGTAATGTATAAGCCCAACACTTCAACTATAAATAGAGGTCTAGCCTAACCAAACCAATTAACTCTTCAACATTTCTCCTCTACTACTCTCTCTCTCTCACTCCAAAAAGTTTATTTTAATTATTTTCAATTTTTATATTTTTCTGATTATCAATCGGTTCTCTGCCCCAAATTTTCCCCTTTAGAAGTTAGCGAAAACGGAGACCAGGTAATCCTAATCCCTAGGTATTTTTGGATTATATTTTATGTGAAATTTGGTATGTGTAATCCTAATCTCTAGAGTCATATAGAATTCGTTATGATGTAATCCTAATCTCTAGATTCATATAGAATTTGTTATGATGTAATCCTAATCTCTAGAGTCCTACAGAATTTGTTATGATGTAATCTTAATCCTTAGGTATTCGTACGTTATCTCTTTTATATGAAATTTGAGTGTAATCCTAATTCTTAAAGAGTCATAGGTTATATGTAATTTTGGTATGTGTAACCCTAATCCCTAGAGAGTCAAGGGTTAGCTTTATATGAGTTTTTGATGTAATCTCGATGCTTAGGGCACTATAGTTATATTTCCTATTAAATTTATTAGATGTGAATATTTGAATTTTTCTTTGGAAACTTTTGATATGATGATTGAATTTGGGTTTTTCTATGATAGATGTTGAATATGAAAATTATGATATTATTGAAAGATTGAGTTTGAAAATTATGATATTATTGAAATATTGAACTTGGAAATTATGATATTATAGAAAGGTTGAATTTAGAAATTACACTATTGATTGAATTGATGTGGAAATCATGAAAACTATTTGTGATAAGATTGAATTGATTGTGTGTGATTGTAATAAATAATAGTGGGAAGATAGCTTTGGGATGGTACCTCCCAAAGTGATGAACACAACCTTGGGCTTTATGCCTCCGATATATTTATACGATGTGAACAGAGAATATCCGTTCTTCTCAAAGTGGTATCTGGCAGGGTTTCCCGGGATACTAGTAGCAACTTTGGGAAGAGGTGTCTGGCAGGATATCCGGGACACTAGGAAGATGTGAATTGATTATGGCCAATGTGATTTGTTTGTGACTGGCAGGGTTTCCCGGGTCACAGGGTAGATTGGCAGGGTTTCCCGGGTCTACCATGGTTCTCTTCCCACTACTCCACTAAATAAACTTAATAAAGATTATGAATGAAATTTGATCGATGTGAATATATGTTGAAGCTGATAATTTGATGTGATTATGATTAAGAATATATATGATAAATATTATATTGATATTTGATTTAATTAATGTGGAATTGATTTATCACAATTTGATTATATATATTTGATTTAATTTGTTATTAATTACATTAATTGTATTATGATTGGGATTACCAGCTTTGCTGACTTTTATGTTTGTTTGACTGCAATGATCCTGCTGGGATGCGGGGGAGCAGATTTTCAATGAAGCGGATTGCAAAGGATGGGGCTAGCTGTGGGCAGTGAGGATCACAAAGCAGAATTTTCTGGCTAGCTTATGAGATTAAAATAAATGCATAATACATATTTCCTTTATTTAAACTTTAGTTTTAGTTTTGTTTTAATATAATAAAGTTAGCCTTGCGCTTGACAACAGTACAAGCGCGGCGGTAACACTTCCCAAATTTGATTATTTTGAACTTCCGTTGTTATTTATAAAAATTATTGAATTTATTTATGCTATTATAAATTGTTAGAATTTGGGGTGTTACACCTTGGCACTCTAGTGGGTGCCTAATATTCTTCCACATGTCTGCTATGTCTCCCTGTAACACATACATAGCATACAGGAGCTTCGTGTTGGCAATACACTCCATAACTTGGAAGATACGCTCCATCTCTTGGAGCCACTCTAGTGCTGCAATGGGGTCCCTTCCACCTTTGTAGTGAGGTGGGGAATGCTTCCTGAAAGCATTCAGCATACGCTCTCTGGTCTCTCGGTCAAACATAGGTGGCATAGTTGATCTATTAACCTCTATCATGGCTGTCTCCCTCGTCCTCCATGGACGGATGCCTCTGCCATATGGCTATCTTACACGCCTAAGAAAGTGATAGGTGAAATCTGAATGCATGTATTTTGATTGGTCAAAAATAAAGCTAGACCCTTATCCTCATATCACCTCCTACACGCCTAGAATAGGCAAGGATCAGCCAAAATGCCTTGCTGCCTTGGGACTGATTAGTAATTAGCGATGTGTTCTCCTCTTCCTTCCCTCAAAGCCGTGAAACCATGAGAAGCATACCATTCTGCCTTCCTTGATTCTAGGCACAAAGACCATCATCAACAGCACACTAGATATCTTCTTTTAATTCAAAAATCAAACCTAACCAACCCTTTCCTCAAGCTGTGAACCATATCAAGAAAGAATCATAGGCTGCATGTTAAATTCCTTTCCAAAATCTGCACCAAAAACCGTGAACTATTGAGAGGAGAAATATCATCAAAGCTTCCTTCTTGTTCTCCTCACTGATTCGGCAATGAACAATAGCCAAGGGACTGCCACATGAAACCATCCTTCACTTTTTTCTCTTGTTCGGTTGAAGGGAAACATCAAGGAGGAGGTACCCTTTTTGATGTCTACGTGTCTGTTCTTCCTTGACTGGTTCTGATTAAACCCTTCTCCATTGTTGCAAGCTTAAGGTCCAGCAATGGTTGGGCTATTCCTCCCATTACATGCAGCTGAAGGGACGGTGCTTACTAGGGAAAATTATCATCCTAAGTTTTGCACTATCATCCATTATAAGCTAGAACAAGTGAGCTTTTTCCTACCCTCTCTATTTCTGGTTTCAGCGTTTCAACACATGAGATGCTTGAGTGAACTGTCCCTGATGATGCTCCAAAATTTGGTGACTGTTTTCTGCATCTATTTTAAGAGAAACATGGTTGTGTGGAAGAAGGTACAAACCAAACTTTAAGTCTCCTCTAATCCTAATTGTTCGACTGTAGATGTGTTATAAGAAGATGCATTTTTGTCTTTTCTCTTTTAGTGTTTTAATCGGCTGCTGCTTGTAAATTTAAGAGAATTATGTTGTGTTAATTTGTCCCCTATTCCTGCCCTTGCACTGCCATAGAACCGAATGCCCTCAAGTAAAAAGGGCCGACCCAGTTCAATACCCACTCGTGAGTGTCTGGGGAAGGCCCTCAAGTAAAAGTAAATTATAAATTAAACCCTGGCTAATACATGCATGTTAGGAGGGTATTTTATTTGTGCCATTTTCCTTCCCTGAATTCTGCCATTTGGTACAGCCTTGGGATTTGCTGCATGTGAACCAGAAACCGAAAATTTGTGAACTTAGAAATAGCCTTATTTAAATTGTTGAACTGCTTCTTGGATTGGAAAACCCTATTAGGCTTTGCATGTATCAATATATTTATAGGCAGCCTATGTACAATCTTGTTAGCACACTCTTCTGATTGCAAGCATGTTATGTAAAATAAAAAGATAAACCTTGGTAATGACTATAGAGACGAATCTGCATGTATAGGTAACTTTGGGAGTTTGTCATTTGATTATATGTGGTAGAATTAAAATTATATAGGCAGTGAACCATGAACTCTGTTTTGAATTAAACATGGCATCTATTGAAACTATATGGACAGCTTACTAGAGGCTTTGTCCACTCACACATAAGCCTTGCAAAAAATTTTATGTAAATAAATTATCAAAGACACATATTTATTGGACAAGAAACCGAAACCACAATCATGGAGAATCAAGGCTATGTAAAGGATAATTTGGAGCATCTAATTAATGGTAAAGACAACCGAATTAAATGCTTAGGGATTTATACTTATGTCATTTGTTAATATTTGGCAAAATTAAAGTAAAACAGAAAATTAAATAACACGGGATGCATGATAAATTGATTTAAATCATAGGAGCTGAAAGCATGGAAAATTAGTTTAAAAGTTAGGAAATGAACTTGATCCTAGGAGCATAAATTCTTAATGGAACCTTGTGATTTGTAAATAAATAAAGTAAAGAAATTCTGTTTGGTACTTTTGATTAGGCCCATAAAACTCAAGGATGTTGGACGGGCTTGGGGCTGTTTTGATTAGAAAGCTAAAGTATTAGGTATGTGTTTGGTGGTGAGACCTATTGTGACTATTAGCTAGTGTATGAAATTGTGAATTGTTGCTCACATGTGCCTTGGATGCGTATTTTGTTATATGTTATATGTACTCTGCCTTTGGACTTGACATGATGGAAAATTCTGCCTATGGAAGTATTTGTTATTCGGCAGCTTGGTATTAAAAGTACAAGAGATATATGCTATTATGATTATGATTTAGCCATGCATATGCACACCATAATTCATTTGTTTCTGTTTGTGTATGTGTCAAGCATGTCATAGCATACAACATTATGCATTCATCTTGGAAACCGAAGTATATAATAAAAGTAAGCATACGTTTGAGCACGCATCATATAGGCATCCCTCCGGTACCAGGGTATAGGACACTTGGCTTCAGTCCGCTTAGGTCACAGTTGGAGCCTTTTGAGGAGCCACCCAGGATTCTCCACTGTGTTTGTTAGTGATACGTGCACCGTAGTGCTATGAACGTACACTTTAGGCGTTATATACGCAATATGATTAGTACTTTTGGTGTTATATACGCAATATAATTAGTACCTTTGGCGTTATATACGCGCAATATGATTAGTACTTTGGCGTTATATACGCACTATGAATATATGTTAGCATCTGTTTAGAATTATAAGTTGATGCGACTGTTTTGGAATTTTATACCTAGTCTAATATTGTTGCTTTATTGGTTTTACTATCACACTACTGGGATTTTTCTCACCCCTTTGGGGCTGCAATTTTTACAAAATTGCAGGAGGACGAAAGAGCATATGAGGACGTGGTTATATGGATATTTGTTGTTAATTGCTACTGTTTGGACTGTTTGCTATTATTGTTTTGTCTGTTGGATGACTGTATTATTTTAATATTTTGAGAAGTCTGGACTACTGTTTGGAACATGTTTTAAGTCTCTGTTTTTAAGGTTTTGTAATCTTTTTGGACCTTGGAAAGATTCTGAGGACGTTTACGAAAAACAATTTCTTAAGCGTTTTAAATGCTGTTTTCCAAACTGTTTTAGCAAGCACCTTACGAGTTCTGTATCTAGGGCTACAGACCTCTGTTTTTCACATAATTTATATGCACACGAAGCCCCAGATGTATAGTTTCATATTATGTAAATTTTACAATGAAATTATGAAAGCTCGATTTATTATGATTTTTGCAAGTCAGGTCGTTTTGGAACATTGCACTGATTTGCCTTATACTTTGCGAGTTCAGTTTCGGGAGCTAGACACCTCCGAACGAAATAATCTTTATACGCACGTAAAGCCCCGGATGTCTAGTTTCTTGTGTCAAAACAGTTTTATTTAAATTTTTGTACCCGATTGGATATGATTTTTACAATGCAGCAAGTTTTTTCAGGAAAACTACTATTTCAGCAAACAATGTATTTTTATGAAATTCCACTCTGATTTCAGTAAACCACCAAATTCCAAACTAAGAGAAATTGGTAACATGAAAATGTAGTTCTGTATTTAATTCAAATCCGCTACGACTCTAATCCGCTTAGCAGACAACTCCCTTGGATGCGTACAGGGGAGGGTGTCACACTAAATGGTATCAAGGCAGTTTTGATTCAAGGTGTTTGTGTATGGTTGGTGCATTGGTTGTTGATTGTATATGTTTGTTTAATTATTACTGTTTGAAATTAGTTGTTGAATTGTTCGTTGGTTGCTGAATTTTAGGACTAAATTACTGGACGGTCTGAATCATGACTGGCACGTGCTGAATTATTCTTTTAAATTATGAAAGTTAGGATGATGAAAATGTTAGAGTTATTATGAGCTATATTGAAATCACCTAATGGAATTGTTATCTACCGCAGTTTGAAATCTGATTACTTGGAGCAGTTTTGAGTCCTGAGAATTGTGTAAAGTACTGCTTGAATTGCTGAAGTGTAGGCTGTATTGTATGAATTTATTTTGCTTTTGACTTTATGTGTAGAGGTCGGTTTAAGCAGTGATAAGTGTAATCTGGTTAAATAATTGAATTTGATCTCCTAAATTGGATTGATCTGTCTTGCTGTGATATTAGTGAATGTTGTTAGGATTGTTGAATATTATGTACTGTTGAGTTATATGCTCTGCTCGGTTGTGATGTCCATTCGTTGCATTGAATTATTTGAATTGAGTGGTTGCTGTCACTAAATTGTACAAGAGTTGTCTGATTGTACTGTGCTGCAGTTGAATTGAAATGTTTGAATTGTCTAATTGTATGATTGATTATTTGAGCTTCTATCCTGAAGTGGGAATTGTGTCTCAATATTGAGTCTACTGTCGCGTATGTCATGCAGTGAGTAGGATCCGCCCGTTGCTTGGCATGACGAAAGTAGAATTAGTATCTATGAGACACGAAAACCTCCTCAAGAGAGAAGTTTGATGTATAGTAGACTGTAATTGATTAATGCCTAAATGAAGAATAAATAATGAAGTAGGGAATTTGCTGATTCCCAGTGTGTGATGAGGTGATACTCCAGCTGTGACTGGGAGTGGGTCTGGCCAACACACTCTTCGGTAACACGGTAGTATCAAACTGTCAAACACTGAGAATCAATTAATGAAAAAGTGTTGTTTGGTGGTTTTGGTAATTATATTTGAAATTTTGTAGGAAGTTAACCTAGGGAATGACTTGAACAATTGGAACAAGCAAACTAAATTTTGTAGCACCATATGAGTGGACGTAGTAATCATGGTTGTCAAAATGAAACCGAGTTTGGTCAAGTTTCCGCTTCACTGCAAACTCGCTTTTTCAAACGGTAGAAGTGGTTTTTTGGTAAACTTATTTTGAAAATTTTACCCGAAACCCAAGAAACCCATGGCTTTTTTTTAACACAAAAAACCCTAATACCCGGTTTCAGCCGCCACCTCCTTGCTCAGTGAGAGACGACGTCGCGACTCCTGCTCCGCCGTCTTCTCCAACATGCTTCGTCGTCATCCTTCTGCTTCTCCACTTTCTTCTCTTCCAATTTCTCCATGGAGGGCTCTGTGGAGGATTTGGGAGCCCCGAAGTCATGGGAGTATAACTAACATAACTCCGAATATGGATTTTAAGTAAAACATATTTGATATTTTCTTTTGGATTTTGACTTTTGTGCTATGGCTTTATGTGTTTGAGATAATGTGTGATTATGACTATTGTATGACATTATTTTGCTGGTTGGTTGAATTAAATTTGCTTATTATATTACTTTATATGCATATAAATATTTATAAATATAATTTGTAAACGATCCGTGTTACGATTCTGCGATTTAAGATTTTGGTCCACCCTTCCGAGTTTGCATAGACTCTCGAGTTTGACAACCTTGGTAGTAATGAAATTGTGTTTAAGTTACATTAATCGTAAGTGGTTTCTGTTTGATAAATTGAATACGTGAAAACTTTTATTGGTTTGTCAGGATAGAAATTGGATGAGGAGTCTTCGGTTTGATAAATTGAAAGTATGAAAATATGTTATTTGTTTTGGGTATCAGCTTGTGAGAAATAGCAATTAAAGAGAAGTAGTTGAAGCTGGATTTTTGGTAGTATGTCCGAATTTGAGTATGTGAATTGCTTGAATTGTTTTACTCGTCTAGGATGCAAACTCCATAATAGTGATAATTAGTTAAAATCGGTTTGTGTGCTGTGCTCAAGAAATTATATGTGTTTCATGACATGAATATATGGATTCTGTTATAATCTAATTACTACATGAAGACTCTTTTATTTTTGTGAATCCAGTTGGGTTAATTTTTCTGTTTTGGGCACTTGATTTTGTGAATTTTATTTTATGTTGAAAACTGGAATTAAACTGTGAGTTCTGTTTTAGTCTAACTGATTCATGAAAACCCTTTTATTTTGGGAGCCTGATGTATTAACTCTTTTTGTTTTGGGTATTTGACTTTATGAACTCTCTTCTCTGTTGGAAAATGAATTTTAAGGTGTGGCATGTGTTTTGAAGAGTATTCGAACCAAATTTGATGTGAAAAGTATGGTTATGTCAGTGGCTATGTTTTTAAATTATCACTGTAAAGGGATATTTAAATGTAACTAGGATGTTGAAGGTGGTTATCGTGCACTTGACTTATGAAAGTATAGTTTATGTGGGTGAATTATGTGGTAGCCATTTGAAATTGTAATGTGTATCTATGATTGGAAAGTCATATCATGGTTAATGGACCCTCTGATCTGTGAAGTCAATTACATCCGAGGTACCTAGGACAGCGGAAAGCTCGAGGAAGTTTTCTCATGTGGGTGTTTTGACGAGCTGAATGAGAGGTACCATCTAACATGATATGTATGTAAAACGGGATAGAATGAATTAGCTATATTTGTGACTGCTTGGTGTCCTGGTTTTGCTGAGTAGGGTAGACTAGGTTACATTTGAGTTTTGAAAAATTTTAGACTGTAGCTACAGAATAAATGAACAAGTTTAACATCTTTTGTACTCATGGTAATTAGAAGTTAGTACCTTGGAATCCCAATATCCTCACTTATGTCCTTAATTCAACTTCATAGTTAGAATTTAATTAGGGGTGTCTCCTAAACCCTAAGCTCTAGACAAAAGCAGTACTCATTAATGTAATTCCATTTCTATAACACATCGTAAATTCAAATGTGAATTTATATGATATAATGTGGGTTAAAAGGGAAGGACTAGTGAAAATCTTGAAATTGGGGTCAAAATGTGTACCAAGGGCAAAATGGTAATTGACAAAAACATAAATCGAGGCATGAAAAATGGAGTAGGAGAACTCAAATGATAAAAATAATGCCGGAAATGGATTTAGGACAAAAAATTGAGGGAATAGACAAGTTTTGAAAATTTTGATGAATAGTGATTTCCCGGTGTAAAAATACCGCGGTATAATTGTACCGATAAGAGTGAAATTTTTATGAGTATTTTGAGAAAATAAAAATATGTCATGAACCAGAAAAATATTTAGATTGTGAATTTGTGATTGGAATTAGGTGAGGGATTAAAGTTAAATCGCGTGTGGGACCCACTCCCACCAAACCACTTAAATTTCTTTCTTTTTTCCCTCCCCCACGCGGCTCCCTCTTTCTCTCTCTCTCTTTTTTTTTCTTTCTTCTTCTCCCTTCTGAACACCTCCATGGAAGGCAAGGGCAAGAAATTCTTGCCCTTTTCCACACTTTTGAGCCGCCAAATTGATTAATTTCCAACACCAAAGTGGTTTGTAGTGAGGTTGTGAGTATATTACCCTTCTTGAGAGAGTCATGAAAATGAGTATATAATGAGATCGCTTTTCCACCTCATTGTGCGAATTTGTGGAGTTTTGGGGCCATTGGTGGTGCTTTGGCTTGGGAGGAGGCTTAATTATCACTCCTAGGAACATTTGCAAGCTATTGGTGGTAAGAATTCTTGTTCCCCTTTGAGTTTCATGAATATCACAAAATGGGTTTTTTGGGGTTGAAGTTGTTGTGTTCATGAATGTGATGTTTTGGGGCTTTTAATGGTGTTGCTCCTTTGGAATTAAATGCTTAGAATGATAAATAATGATGATTTATGCAATAAAATTTATGGGGATATTGGATTTTGTAACTTAGTGAAATTTGTGGAAATTGATGAATATGTGAAATGTGAACATGAATTGTAATGGTTGGGAATGATGGAAGGTGTGTTAGTACATGTAAATAATAGGATTATATGATGAGTATAAGTGTTGAATTGGGTTGAGAACCTTGTGGGGTAATCCCTTGTGAATTCGATTATGTGGTGTGGGAAGGAGCTATGGAAGAGAAAATGGTATTCAACTAAAGGTTGATATCTTGATGCATAGGATGTGTAGTTGGTGAGTAAATTGTTGAGTCATGAGTGAGATAGGTGAAACTAATGAAATTGACCATTGAGGTTTGATGGTAATGTGAATTGTATAAATGGTTAAACTTTGAGATTTATGTATTGTTGCATTGGTGGATGATAAATCTTGTTGATCTATATAGGTTGCCTCGCACGGACGCAATAGTGGAAGATTGAGCTTGGAGCATACGTGTTGGGGTGCCGTGCTTGGAGTTGAGGTAAACCTTTGTAACTTGGGTTTAGTCCCTTGTGTGCTCCACCACACCTAGTGGAAGGTTGTGGTTGGATTTTGTGTCTTTGAACATTGTGTGAATATGTATGTTCATGCATTATTGCTTGATGGTGTGACATGCTTGAAGCATGTTGTATGTGAATTGTTTGATCTCTGGCCAGTAGATGTGTGTTGATTTGGACTTCTGCCAGATAATTTCGCTGGGGATTCCAATCGGGTTTTGCCGTGGGACCGACTCTGGGAGCGGTACCAGGATTATCCAAACGTGGGACTTCTGCTGGATAGGGCTCATGAGGAGTTCCAGTTGGGTTTTTCCATGGGGTTGTCTCAACCATGAGAGATGCACTAGGAAGATTCCAGGAGTTATACGATGGGATCCTTGAACGTAATCCAGCTATGGATGTTCTTGGATTGTGCCCAGTTGTTGTGATATTGTATGTCATACATGTATACTTTGTTATATGTTGCACATTGAGTGAGCCATGGGGTGGAGTGATCCTCTAGTACCCTTGGTTTATTGAGATATACTTATATATCTCACCCCGCGTTTGGGGACATCATTTAAGGTTAGGTTGAGCCTGGAGGAGTGGAGCATGAAGTGCATATGGAAGGCATCGCATGTTAGAGGATTTAGTTGGATACACTTAGCATAGGAGTTTATGTTTTGAATTGGGGCCATGAACTTGTGCATGTTGAAATGAATCGTGGGATTCTCACCCTATGTGAAGGGAGTAGAAAATTGATTAGTACTGATGGATTGAGTCAAGGTCTTCTAGGAAGGCTTGTGATGACGAGATGTTAAGATAGTGGCCCGATGGCTTTTCATAAGTGATTAATTGTGATGGAGTCAAGTAAGAAGGTGTGATATTAGCCGGTAAATAGAAATGTATTAGGTGAAATAAAAGGTTGATATCTCTGCCCCGGTGGTAGAGTTACTAATGGAGTAGTATATATGCAATTTATAGTGAGAGATGTGTTGAAAATACACAATGTTGATGTTGTTCTTGGCTAGGTACCAAGATATATGATTGGGTGTGCTAGTATACTTTGAATAGTCCGAGATAGGGCTGGCAATACGGGCTGGCCCGCCCCGGCCCGCCATTGGCCCGCCCAAAATGGGTCGGGCCAGCCCGCCCCGTTTTGGTAAAATGGGTTGAACTTCATAACCCGTCCCGTTTTATGAATGGGCTAGCGGGCCGCGGGCCAGCCCGCTCAAAATAAAAAACTACTAAAATAAAACAAAAAAGGAAAAAAAAAAACAGCATAAAAAACACATAAAAACACATAATATTTAAGAATCAAAGTACCGTAAGAATTCTGCTTAAAACTAATTCTACAAGCCAACCCAAAAAATAAAATAAAAATATCAATGCATGAAACCAATTATCAAGTTTAGCTACAATACACACCAATGTCCATTCAAATTGGAAAAAAATCACAAATTCAAATTGCTTGCTTAATTCATTGCATTGAAGAAGCTCCAACAAAACATGAGCTACCATCGTCATCATTCATCAATCTTCACATCATCAATCTTCACATCATTGGCACCTTCATCTATATAAATAACAATTGAAAAAATAAAATAATTAATTTTACAAACAAGTATCGTTCAATATAAAATGAACTCAAATTAGATAAATTACCAGTGCCGGAAAAACCATTCTGCCAATTACGGGTACAAAGCAAAGCTTCAACACATTCAGGTAAGAGACTACTTCTGTATTTATTAAGGATCCGTGACCCAATGCTGAATGCAGATTCAGATGCAATAGTGGTAATAGGAATGCTTAATAAGTCACGAGCCATTAGTGATAGATTTGGAAGACGTTTAGCTCTCCCCTTCCACCATTGTAATATATCAAATGTATCATCATCAAAATCCAAATTCTTCTCTCCCAGATAAACATCAAGTTGAGATTTTCCAATCTTTGCTGCATTGAAGGGCTGATTGTGCTTTTTCAATTCCTAACCATAATTGACAAGTTAAACACATAAAAATATAAGTCTTAAAAAATACAATGTCAAGTAAATAAATTAACATTTCAAAATGAAATAAACTTACTTGGAGCATGATTTCTGAAAATCCCTTCTTCTCTTTTGATATTGACCCACTTGAAGATGCACTTGTAACATCACTGCCACTTTGACATAGAGCATTTGAAGAGGGAGGAATGTTGCATGCATAATTGTCAAAGAGATTGTATGCATTTTTCTTTATTTCTTCTACTTTTGCTTCACTTGTTAATGGATTAACTTTGGAATAACAATAAGACAAAGCAGAAGTCTTCATTCGTGGGTCAAGAAGCGCTCCTAGTGCAAGCACACTACTATATTCCTCCCAATATTTGTCAAATTTTTCCATCATCCTTTCAGCCATGCTCTTTAAAATGTCATCATCATCATGTATTGTGTTCTGGAGACTACATTGAATTTGCCAAACTTGCAAAAAGTATAAGTTGGCAGTAGGATAGGATGTGCCAAAAATCAACTCAGTAATATCATAAAATGGCTTCAAGAACGCCATAATTTTTTCTCCTCTATCCCATTCATCAAATGAAGGACAATATTTATAATTTCTATCATTTAATTCAAGAATAGCAAACACTCGTTTGTATATGAGAGCACTTTCAAGCATCAGATAAGTTGAATTCCATCTAGTAGGGACATCTAGGCATAAGCATTTTGAAGTGTTAATTCCCCCCACTTGATCAATGCATTCTTTAAATGCTTTCATTCTGCCTTCAGAGCCCCTTAAATATTTGAAACTTTCTCTAATTTTGCTCAAGGCATCACTAGAAACTTTCAATCCTTCTTGAACAATTAGATTCAAAATGTGAGCATAACAACGAATATGAAAAAATTGTCCATCACATAACAACAATTTCTGCAAACCAAGCTGACTTTTCAAATTTCTCACCATATTGTCATTCGCAGATGCATTATCCAAAGTAATGGAAAATAACTTCTTCTCTATTCCCCAATCCTTCAATAAATCAAATTTTTTTTGACATAATTCAAAACCAGTGTGAGGAGGAGGCATATGACAAAAGTTAAGAATCTTGCTATTTAACTTCCAATTCCTATCAACGAAATGAGCTGTTAAACATATGTAACCCTATGTATTACAAGCTGTCCACAAATCAGAAGTTAAGCAAATCCTAGTTGGAATGCTAGCCATTATATCTTTAAGGTTCTCCTTCTCTCTCATGTAAATCTTTAAGACATCGCTCTTAGCAGTATTTCTTGTAATTGGAATTGCATCAGGATTTAAGTAACTTACCCACATCCTAATCCTTTCATACTCAATGAAATTGAAAGGCAAATCATGCTCAATAATTGCAAGGGCACACATCTCACGTGATACCATTTGATCTATTTTCTGACTTTTCAATTTACCTTGCATATCTATCATCATTTGACCCACATCTTCAAATTTAATATTCTTGCACTTTAGAATGTGGCGTTTCAGATGTGATGTTCCATAATCTTTTCCACCAACTTTGTATTCTTGATTACAACCATTACATTTTGCCCTCTCAATTCCATCATCCGCTACTCCTATCTTGGTAAAAAACTTCCAACAATCTGAAGTTTCTGTTTTTGCCTTCTTCTTTGTGGATTCAACAACAGATTGAGCTTCTTGATTCTCACAACTTTCCACATCAATAAGTTCATTAACCTCCATTTATAATCAACTATAAAGAACAACGACAATATATATCATTAAACTACTAGGAATGTTCAAACATAATCATATTTCAAACAGAATCATAATCAACTTGATGCATATAATTATCCAATCCAACGCAACAAAAGCAGGTCAATGACATTGCAGTGACAAATAATACATCAAATATTACTAAGGTACTTCCAAAAGAAAAATACAGATTTGGAACATGCAGTAAAAGGAATGGGTTTTTTGTATTATGACCTCAATACAAGGGATTGTGACCTTGCATTTCATTCGTAGAAGCCGTGCTTGATCAAGAAAATGAGATGTTTCTAAGTTTCCCTCACCTTATGGAGGAACCATCCAACTACTGGGACCTAAATCTCCTAATAATAATTTCAAAATAAGGTTATAGGACTGGGTTTATTCAATTTATTCTAGAATAGCAATACAATAATATTATATTAAAAAATAAGTACACATTGAATATATCCACCCCAACAGATTAAATTCTAGTTACGTATTCAACTAATAACATACAGCTGAAGAGAAGAAATGAGAGCATCATTACAACACATATACATATTTTTTTTACAAGTTAGGTGGGTATTTGAATCTGTGAGAAGGGAAAAGAAAAATAAATAAAATTAAATTAAAAATTAAGAATTAATTAATACCATGTTTTGGGTTTAGAAGATGAGGAACAAAATGGTTCAGTCTCGTTCAACAACTACTGAACCATGGAGGACGATGAGATGGAGATTGGAGAATGATATTGTAAAATTAATTAGAATGATAATCATGGTAAATGGTCACTGAGAGTCCAAAGAAAACTTAAGTTAGGGTTTCAGAACAGCATACCTGGAATCGAATGGGACCAAACCACAACAATTTGAGATACTCAACAAGGTTGCCGCGAAACTGACGAGGGGTTCTCCTTTCTGGCGGTGAAGATTGATGAGGTTGATTAAGGGAACGCGATGTTGGCCACTGGAGTCGGAGATGGTGCGACGAGTGAGGAGAGAGTTGAACCAAGAAAGAATCTAAGAGAATGGAGGAGAAGAAAACTCTTCAGCTTTGCCTCCACCAACTGACTACGATCCCAAATTAGATCTAGGGCAACCCTCTCTTCTGATTGTCATATACTCTTATCTTTTCATTTTAATTTACAATAGTTTTAATTTTTTTAACCCATCGGGCCAGCCCGACCGTTTTCCTATCAACCCGTTTACAAATGGGTTAAACGGTGCGGGTTACATCGGGTTAATGGGTTGGGACTCAGAACCCAGCCCGCCAATTTGAGCGGGTTAAACGGGCTGGCCCGACGGGCCTGACCCATATTGCCAGCCCTAGTCCGGGAGACTTGTATGCCAGCCGAGAGTGAATTATGAAAGTAATGACGGTGATGGAATTAGTTCCATATGGCATGATAAATAGGCTTTGAAAATCCCTATATGATGGGACAGGTATGAGAGAGGTATGATATGGTACCCTAGAATGATGCGTACTGGTTGAATGAAATGATGATGAAGGTGAGGTGTAATTAATGAAACAAATGTGAAATCGATAACATGAGTATGGAAATCTTAGGCATGTTGCCTTTAATGTGAGAAATCAATGATGAACTATGTGTCAAGTTTTGAAATGATTAGTTGAAATTGTAAGTATGATCTAGTATATGGAAATTCATGAGTGAATTCGTGGTTGAAGGCTTTGAAATGGCCGATGTAATATATAAATTGTAATGTGTGGTCCATTGGGTACCAGTTAAATGTCTTGAGAAAGTGATTCGCCATTGTGTTTTGGTGAAAGTTGGTAAACCTGTAAGGTTAGATTCGAAAGTTGAGCACAAAGATGATGCTTGTTTAAGATAAAGTGCAGAGGTGAAATTGCACGTTGTAGGTTAAGAACATGAGAAAAAAATATATGTATATACAACTTGTGGATAAATGCCAAAAATGGGGATTATTCCCTCAGAAAAGGAAAGTACAGAGAGCGTGCACTAGATGATTACTCAATGAATTACACTGAGGGGCTATTGAAATGCCATAACGGTGTTTAATATGGAATAAGAAATGTAGAAAAAAATTGATGACGAGAGTACATACTCCGTAGAAATAAAGCTCAGATAAGGATAATTGTGGCTGAAATGTGTCAGAAAGTGATAGTTGCTCGTGTGGCACAGATTGAATGGAACGTGATATGACCCTATGGGTATAGTTATTGATTCATTAACTATGGAGGAAAACCCTCCAAGAGAAATTATGGGCTATATATGTTAGGTAGCCTTACTTGTGAAAAGAAATTGGCTTGGTAAAGCAGAGAAAGTGTGCAACTGCGATGTGCGCTCCGACTGTTCACATGTGGTGACACCGGATGATATTGAAATTGGGGAGGACTTGAATCTCCCATTGGGCCCCTTGAAATGCAAGGCCATTGTGAAATGAGGCTGAAAAGCCAAATAATTGTAATGTAAATATTTAGTGAGAAGCCCGCACACCTAATAAAGCTACTTGGGAACGGGAGAGTGAGATTCTCCGGCTGTATCCTGAGTTAGCATATGAGTATAATTGATTTTGCGGACAAAATTCCAAAAAGGTGGGGTGAATATAACACCTCGTAAATTCAAATGTGAATTTATATGATATAATATGGGTTAAAAGGGAAGAACTAGTGAAAATCTTGAAATTGGGGTAAAAATGTGTACCAAGGGTAAAATGGTAATTGCCAGAAATGTAAACCGAGGCATGGAAAATGGAGTAGGAGAACTCAAATGATAAAAATAATGCCGGAAATGGATTCGGGACGAAAAATTGAGGGAATAGGCAAGTTTTGAAAATCTTGATGAATAGTGATTTTCCCGGTGTAAAAATACTGCGGTATAATTGTACTGATAAGAGTGAAATTTTTATGAGTATTTTGAGGAAATAAAAATATTTCATGAACCAGAAAAATATGTAGATTGTGAATTTGTGATTGGAATTAGGTTAGGGATAAAAGTTAAATCGCATGTGGGACCCGCTCCCACCAAACCACTTAAATTTCCTTCTTTTTCCCCTCCCCCACGCGGCTCCCTCTTTCTCTCTCTCTCTCTTCTTTTTTTTCTTTCTTCTTCTCCCTTCATGAATGCCTCCATGGAAGACAAGGGAAAGAAACTTTCTTGCCATTTTCCACACTTTTGAGCTGCCAAATTGATAAAGTTCCAACACCAAAGTGGTTTGTAGTGAGGTTGTGAGTATATTACCCTTCTTGAGAGAGTCATGAAAGTGAGTGTATAATGAGATCGCTTTTCCACCTCATTGTGCGAATTTGTGGAGTTTTGGGGCCATTGGTGGTGCTTTGGCTTGGGAGGAGACTTGATTATCACTCCTAGGAACATTTGCAAGCTATTGGTGGTAAGAATTCTTGTTCCCCTTTGAGTTTCATGAATATCACAAAATGGGTTTTTTGGGGTTGAAGTTGTGTTCATGAATGTGATGTTTTGGGGCTTTTAATGGTGTTGCTCCTTTGGAATTAAATGCTTAGAATGATAAATAATGATGATTTATGCAATAAAATTTATGGGGATATTGGATTTTGTAACTTAGTGAAATTTGTGGAAATTGATGAAAATGTGAAATGTGAACATGAATTGTAATGGTTGGGAATGATGGAAGGTGTGTTAGTACATGTAAATAATAGGATTATATGATGAGTATAAGTGTTGAATTGGGTTGAGAACCTTGTGGGGTAATCCCTTGTGAATTCGATTACGTGGTGTGGGAAGGAGCTATGGAAGTGAAAATGGTATTCAACTAAAGGTTGATTGATATCTTGATGCATAGGATGTGTAGTTGGTGAGTAAGTTGTTGAGACATGAGTGAGATAGGTGAAAATAATGAAATTGACCATTGAGGTTTGATGGTAATGTGAATTGTATAAATGGTGAAACTTTGAGATTTATGTATTGTTGCATTGGTGGATGATCAATCTTGTTGATCTATATAGGTTGCCTCGCACGGACGCAATAGTGGAAGATTGTGGTTGGATTTTGTGTCTTTGAACATTGTGAGAATATGTATGTTCATGCATTATTGCTTGATTGTGTGACATGCTTGGAGCATGTTGTATGTGAATTGTTTGATCTCTGGCCAGTAGATGTATGTTGGTTTGGACTTCCACCAGATAATTTCGCAGGGGATTCCAATCGGGTTTTGCCGTGGGACCGACTCTGGGAGCGGTACCAGGATGATCCAAACGTGGGACTTCTGCTGGATAGGGCTCATGAGGAGTTCCGGTTAGGTTTTTCCATGGGGTTGTCTCAACCATGGGAGATGCACTAGGAAGATTCCAGGAGTTACACGATGGGATCCTTGAACGTAATCCAACTATGGATGTTCTTGGATTGTGCCCAGTTGTTATGATATTGTATGTCATACATGTCATACTTTGTTATATGTTGCACATTGAGTGAGCCATGGGGTGGAGTGATTCTCTAGTACCCTTGGTTTATTGAGATATACTTGTATATCTCACCCCGCGTTTGGGGACATCATTTAAGGTTAGGTTGAGCCTAGAGGAATGGAGCATGAGGTGCATATGGAAGGCATCGCATGTTAGAGGATTTAGTTGGATACACTTAGCATAGGAGTTTATGTTTTGAATTGGGGCCATGAACTTGTGCATGTTGAAAACGCCATGCATTTGTAAATGTATAACTATACTTGATGTATATGTATCTTATGTGTGAGCATGGGATCTGTCCATAGCCACCTATGATGTATTGGAAGCATGTAAATGTAATGTAAAGGGCTCTAAGCCTAAATTATGAATTGATTAGTTGGATGGTTAATAAAAGCATGAAATAAAACTTTGGTGATTGAAACATAATGAGTATTATGCATGTAACTGGACTGTGATGGGTTGTAAGTGCCCCAAGGCATTGTTGGTCCTTGTATGTGCTACCCATGTGATTTTATGTACCTATATGTGTTTAGGTTGCATTGGCAAAATGGGAAATGTTGGAAAAACAAACAAAGTTCTGCTCAATTTTCGTCTCCTATATGATGGAATTGGACCTCTTGTCCTTCTTGGAAGTTAGAGATATTTCTCTTACCTTTCCAATGAGACCAAGATTGAGTAAATCGAAGTTGTATAACTCAAGTTATGGGCAGAACACTATAGGTAGGTCAGGTTACCTGTTTTGGGGTACTCAGCCGTTGTACTTGGCGCTGTGGGCGCCAATCTGAAGCTGTGGGCACCGTTGCCACTGTCTGCTGGCGCTGTGGGCGCGGGAATGGCGCTGTCAGCGCGGGGGTCCTGCTGTTTCAGCACCCATTTTCTTTGAAATGTCATAACTTGGGCTACGGTACACCAAATTGGGCGCGGTTTGAATCCACGTGTAGCTAACGAAGAAATCCATAACATGCTAAGAATTGAGAAGCTTTTGATAGGTTTAAAATTGTTGGAGTAAATAAAATGGTTAAGACATTTAGTGTTAAAAATGGATAGAACGAGTTTTAACTTTGTTGGTTTATGGGAACCACTTAGCAACCTTTAAACAAAAAGTGTATGGTATTAGGCTTTGGTAATAATTATTCTGTATAAAGTGTTGGGTTATGATCACTGTTATTTTAACGGAATAAACGATGTTATAAAGGAAAAAGCTTTCCCGTAATTTCAAATAACTACTGTGATTGTAACTGCGCTTAATATCATATTCAATGTTAACAATACCGGTGTACAACAGGCTGTTACAGTTTCCGCAAGATAGTAGCAAATAGTGTGCCGTTAACTTAATTGATGCTGTTAAATTTTTATACCTCAATAGTGATGGACTAAGATCTTTAGAAAATAAGAGCACAGAATTCTATCTGTGATGAAATCTTGTGATTTACGAAGACCCTTCAGCGTTGTAAACTGGAATATGATGCGTTTTGTTTCACTTACTCGTGTTCTGTAGACTATTAAATTATGGAATTCTAGTTGTGATGTTAGTCAAGTCGGGTAATTAGTTGTGAAGTATTTGTTGAATTGAAACTTTTCATATGTAAGGAGTAAGTAAGAAGTGGGTGAAATTCTAATATGTACCAAGTAAACTGCAAGGATAAAATGAGTGTTAGTAAAGGTACCAGTTAATTAGTCTTATGTCTGCACGAATAATAGGCAGGTATATTTAGTTGTGTTAAAAGGATCTAATTTGGGATTGTAAAACTTTATTTGCATGATCAATTGGGGAGTAACCGTATGCACTGAAATAATTTCCACCGAGTATGCATAAAAAATGTATATATATATATATAGTTATCTTGTAGATAATGACATGTCTTTTAAGTACAGTAAGTATAGCAGGGGTATCAGTGAGTGTATGACATGTTATTGATATTAACACACATACAGAAACGAAGAACATAAGTAATAAAGTAATGGATAGCCGGAAATTCTTGCTTAGTAAGATGATATGTGGTTTTATTTGGTCTTTGTTGCAGTGTGGTCTTAGAAGTTATTTAAACTGAAACCAGAAAATTGTTTGCTATGAATAAGCCTAGGAAAATTTTATTCCTTACAAGCAAGTAAAATTTTGTTATATATGGCCTAAGTAATATGTCAAGAACAAGTTAGTCGTAGCACTCTGAATTAATTGATGATTTTTATAAATGTCCAGCTAAATGTGATATAATGTCTGGCATGGATGCATGTGTGTTTGGCATTCACCTTGAGTAGTTATCGGAATTGGTAGGACGAAGTTTGGTGACAAACTTCAAATTTGGTGGGGAGAGTGTAACATCCCGCAAAATTAGAAAATTTCATAACTTGCAATTAGGAGTGTGAATCATGCTTGAATTTTGAATTAAATTTATGTTAGAGTGTAACATCCCGCAAAATTAGAAAATTTCATAACTTGCAATTAAAAGTGTGAAACAAGCTTGAAATTCGAATTAAATTTATGTTATAGTGGAATTAATTTAAGGGAAATATATTTGTCATGTTACATGACAAATGAATAGTATTTATGTTAAGTAAAAGACAAGTAAAATTCATTGAATCATGTGCCATCTCATTTTTTTAATATTATATAATTTGTCATTTTCTTAACATAACAACTATTCATTTGTCATGTAACATGACAAATGCATTTCCCTTAATTTAATTAGGAAAATTACTCTAATGGAAATCATTAGGAATAACCATGTTTATTTTCGGAACTTAAATCCTAGTTGAAAGTGGGTGATTAATTTTATTATGACGAATAAAAGTCTTGAATAATTTGGTACAATGTACAAAAGCTTTAGTTAATGTCTTGAGTATACATGAAATATCAATTAGTGTAATATTGCACATAATAAGTGATTTACTAGGAGACTAAAATTCTTGGATCCTATGACCCTTTAACCTTATCTCTTCCTTACCCAAGAGAAATTTGCATGATTATTATTTATTGGTCAAAGGTGGCCACATGGCAATACCTATCCTTTTTATTTTTATTTTTATTCCATGCACTTTGTAAAGAGAGAAAGCACCTAAAGTACTTATCCTTTGTCCAAAACCAAGTCAGCCATATGGCTATCTTACACGCCTAAGAAAATGATAGGTGAAATCTGAATGCATGTATTTGATTGGTCAAAAATAAAGCTAGACCCTTATCCTCATATCACCTCCTACACGCCTAGAAGAGGCAAGGATCAGCCAAAATGCCTTGCTGCCTTGGGACTGATTAGTAATCAGCGATGTGTTCTCCTCTTCCTTCCCTCAAAGCCGTGAAACCATGAGAAGCATACCATTCTGCCTTCCTTGATTCCGGGCACAATGACCATCATCAACAGCAGACTAGATGTCTTCTTTTAATTCAAAAATCAAACCTAACCAACCCTTTCCTCAAGCCGTGAACCATATCAAGAAAGAATCATAGGCTGCATGTTAAATTCCTTTCCAAAATCTGCACCAAAAACCGTGAGCTATTGAGAGGATAAATATCATCCAAGCTTCCTTCTTGTTCTCCTCACTGATTCGACAACGAACAATAGCCAAGGGACTGCCACATGAAACCATCCTTCACTCTTTTCTCTTGTTCGGTTGAAGGGAAACTTCAAGGAGGTGAGGTACCCCTTTAGATATCTTCGTGTCTCTTCTTCCTTGACTGGTTCTGATTAAACCCTTCTCCATTATTGCAAGCTTAAGGTCCAGCAATGGTTCGGCTATTCCTCCCATTACATGTAGCTGAAGGCACGGTGCTTACTAGGGAAAATTGTCATCCTAAGTTTGCACTATCATCCATTATAAGCTAGAACAAGTGAGCTTTTTCCTACCCTCTCTGTTTCTGGTTTCAGTGTTTCATCACATGAGATGCTTGAGTGAACTGTCCCTGATGATGCTCCAAAATTTGGTGACTGTTTTCTGCATCTATTTTAAGAGAAACATGGTTGCGTGGAAGACGGTACAAACCAAACTTTAAGTCTCCTCTAATCCTAATTGTTCGGCTGTAGGTGTGTTATAAGAAGATGCATTTTTGTCTTTTCTCTCTTAGTGTTTTAATCGGCTGCTGCTTGTAAATTTAAGAGAATTATGTTGTGTCAATTTGTCCCTATTCCTGCCCTTGCACTGCCATAGAATCAAATGCCCTCAAGTAAAAGTAAATTATAAATTAAACACTTAATTGCTCCTTGATAGTTCGGCCAATACATGCATGTTAGGAGGGTATTTTATTTGTGCCATTTTCCTTCCCTGAATTCTGCCATTTGGTACAGCCTTGGGATTTGCTGCATGTGAACCAAATACCGAAAATTTGTGAACTTAGAAATAGCCTCATTTAAATTTTTGAACTGCTTCTTGGATTGGAAAACCCTATTAGGCTTTGCATGTATCAATATATTTATGGACAGCCTATGTACGGTCTTGTTAGCACACTCTTCTGATTGCAAGTCATGTTATGAAAAAGAAAAAGATAAACCTTGGTAATGACTATAGAGCCGAATCTGCATATATAGGTAACTTTGGGAGTTTGTTATTTGATTATATGTGGTAGAATTAAAATTATATAGGCAGTGAACCATGAACTCTGCTTTGAATTAAACATGGCATGTATTGAAACTATATGGACAGCTTACTAGAGGCTTTGTCAACTCACACATAAGCCTTGCAGAAAATTTTATATAAATAAATTACCAAAGACACCTATTTTCTGGACAAGAAACCGAAACCACAAGCATGGACAATCAAGGCTATGTAAAGGATAATTTGGAGCACCTAATTAATGGTAAAGACAACCGGATTAAATGCTTAGGGATTTATACTTATGTCATTTGTTAATCTTTGGCAAAATTAAAGTAAAACAAAAAATTAAATAACACGGGATGCATGATAAATTGATTTAAATCATAGGAGCTGAAAGCATGGAAAATTAGTTTAAAAGTCAGGAAATGAACTTGGTCCCAGGAGCATAAATTCTGAATGGAACCTTGTGATTTGTAAATAAATAAAGTAAAGAAATTCTATTTGGTACTTTTGATTAGGCTCATAAAACTCAAGGATGTTGGACGGACTTGGGGCTGTTTTGATTAGAAAGATAAAGTATCAGGTATGTGTTTGGTGGTGAGACATTTGTGACTATTAGCTAGTGTATGGAATTGTGAATTGTTGCTCACATGTGCCTTGGATGCGTATTCTGTTATATGTTATATGTACTCTGCCTTTGGACTTGACATGATGGAAAATTCTGCCTATGGAAGTATTTGTTATTCGGCAGCTTGGTATTAAAAGTACAAGAGATATATGCTATTATGATTATGATTTAGTCATGCATATGCACACCATAATTCATTTGTTTCTGTTTGTGTGTGTGTCAAGCATGTCATAGCACACAACATTATGCATTCATCTTGGAAACCGAAGTATATAATAAAAATAAGCACACGTTTGAGCACGCATCATATGGGCATCCCTCCGGTACTAGGGTATGGGACACTTGGCTTCAGTCCGCTTAGGTCACAGTTGGAGCCCTTTTGAGGAGCCACCCAGGATTCTCCATTGTGTTTGTTAGTGATACGTGCACCGTAGTGCTATGAACGTACACTTTAGGCGTTATATACGCAATATGATTTAGTGCTTTTGGCATTATATACGCAATATGATTAGTACCTTTGGCGTTATATATGCAATATGATTAGTACTTTAGCGTTATATACGCACTATGAATATATGTTAGCATCTGTTCGGAATTATATGTTGATGCGACTGTTTTGGAATTTTGTACCTAGTCTAATATTGTTGCTTTATTGGTTTTACTATCACACTACTGGGATTTTTCTCACCCCTTTGGGCTGCAATTTTTATAAAATTGCAGGAGGACGAAAGAGCATATGAGGACGTGGTTATATGGATATTTGCTGTTAATTGTTGCTGTTTGGACTATTTGCTATTACTGTTTTGTCTGTTGGATGACTGTATTATTTTAATTTTTTGAGGAGCTTGGACTACTGTTTGGAACATGTTTTAAGTCTCTATTTTTAAGGTTTTGTAATCTGTTTGAACCTTGGAAAGATTCTGAGTACGTTTACGAAAAACAATTTCTTAAGCGTTTTAAATGCTGTTTTCCAAACTGTTTTAGCAAGCACCTTACGAGTTCTGCATCTGGGGCTACAGACCTATGTTTTTCACATAATTTATATGCACGCAAATCCCCAGATGTCTAGTTTCATATTATGTAAATTTTACAATGAAATTATGAAAGCTCGATTTATTATGATTTTTGCAAGTCAGGTCATTTTGGAACATTGCACTGATTTGCCTTATTCTTTGCGAGTTTAGTTTCGGGAGCTAGACACATCTGAACGAAATAATTTTTATATGCATGTAAAGTCCCGGATGTCTAGTTTCTTGTGTCAAAACAATTTTATTTAAATTTTTGTACCCGATTGGATATGATTTTTACAATGCATCAAGGTTTTTCAGAAAAACTACTATTTCAGCAAACAATGTATTTTTATGAAATTCCACTCTGATTTCATTAAACCACCAAATTCCAAACTAAGAGAAATTGGTAACATGAAAATGCAGTTCTATATTTTATTCAAATCCGCTACGACTCTAATCCGCTTAGCAGACAACTCCCTTAAACGAGTACAGGGGAGGGTGTCACACTTTACACAATATAATATCATAATTTTGTTCATCACACCAGATCATGTTCATGATCATTTCATTCTTGATATATTAATCAAAATATTAATTCACATAGTTGCATACCTTAGTCCACATACACTTGCAAAATTAACAATTCAAAATGGTGAAATAATTCCACACAATAGCATACCTCAATTCCAATAGCACTTGCAAAATTTAGTTGTCAAATGAAGGATGAAATAACACCCACAAGTTACACCTGTCCTTAACATATATTACCAATTTAATATCATTCGAGGTGTTCACATGCAATACACACATGCAACAACTCAACCCTTTTGTATTAACCTAGAGTCATGGAGACCACTCAACTCAAAATATTAACAGCACGTGCACGTATCAACATATTCCTATTTGAGTCTTCCCACATGTGCCACATCTAGGCCAAGGGAAATTCGCTGTCACCAATCTCTCTGGTTAATTATCCTCTTAAACTTGTCCTCAAGTGTACGGGTTTATATGTTCTTACTTTCTTTCTTCCGACGCCTTAAAGGGTTACATTTGAAGAACTTGTCTTCTCGACGGAAGATCAAATCGGAGCTTTCCAGAGTCAACGGGCTTATAAATCATTTTCCTAACGAAGGCTCTATACTCCCAGACAAACTTAACTAGGCAGTGTTTCTTACTCACCCACACAAGACATAATCTCTTGTGTTTTCAAAATAAAACATAATTATGAATACCAAAAAAAAAAAAACATAATTACAAATTATGCAGTAACACAAGGTCTCTCACCTCTTATGTATTAACAAAGCATTTCTACATATACCAGGCAATCTCATGCAGACACAAGTGCGAAGGGTATTTCTACCATGCCAAGTTGCAACACATTGCCCATTCAAGCTAGAATAACCTTATGCATCACTAAAACATGTTTTCTCATACTTTTCTTACTCATTCCACCGTTTGGTGGTCGTAGAGTATAAACTCACACTGGAAAGAAAACTACAGTCAAATCTCTCAATGCATCATTACACTATGAGGTAAACTAAAGTTGATTGATTTGTGCACCTTATGTGCAAGGCTTGGCAACTTGCAAGGATCAACGACTGTCCCACACACTAACACGAGACTTTTTAGCATGCTTGTTCCTCACTCGCACATTTCCCGGGAAAACTTCCCAGGAGGTCACCCATCCCTGGATTGCTCCAAGTCAAGCACGCTTAACTGCAGAGTTCTTCAGTTCCGGGCTACCGAAAAGTAGATGCATCTTGTTAGTATAGGTAGTACCAATTAATTCTTATAAGCTATTCCCAACTGTACTGTCCCATACCAGCATAGTCTCTGCAATCCCTCTCCTTCGGGTGTTGATTCGTTTCATTCATGTACCCCCGTCCCTAGAAGCCTACCAGGAGCCGCTCCTTGTCCATGCCCTTTCGCACCGGCGATCACTCCCTGCCCTCATCAGCGCCCGGGATGTTACATCGTGCACTCGGACCGCTCGATGAGTCATACTCAAATCGGTGCCCTCATGAGACTTACAAGAGTCAACACTTTTAGGATCCACTCCCCAAAGGAAAGCCCATGACATAGACTATTGGCCAAAGAATCATTAGGCATACCCGCCTTCCGTGTACCTCGTACACAAGGACCACTCACTGAATCACACATCAAATGAACATCCAATAAAACTCCTCAAAGACCCCCTATTCGGATACATCCCCTCCAGGGATAGTCCACAAATATACTGATGGCCAATAACCCACTCAATCAATTCAGTTCACCAAGTTATATCACTAAACACATCATTACAATATCCCATAATATAAAATATACTTCATATATTCGATATGTAACAATTAACATACTCTAAGATTCACAATTTCAAATAGTCAGTTTCAATTGCAAAAGTCACTCCTAACTTTTGTAACTTACAACCTCATCATATTTTCTAGGATAACACAATTATCCCTAGAACAATTATAAGTTCACAACAATGTTCAATCAAGAACAACTAGACAGTTTCAACAATATGCAACATAATCATGGGATCATACCAAATGCAACAAACAAAACCTTCAAATATATATATTATGAACATTATTCCTGAACTATTACCATCTAAGCACAAACACATTCAAAGGCTCAAATTAAGCAAACAATATTTCACATTCACGGAAGCAGTCAAAGTGTATCCCGGTGTTTAACATGATCCAACAATCAACATACTAAAGAATAAGTCGGCCAACCTCATTCTTAATATCTAGCAATGCAATATCATGTCAAACACTAGGAATCACCAAACAAGAGACTTCGCTCAATCAATCACATCAGACATTTTCCCTAGAAAATGCTCTGATACCACAAAATGTAACACCCCGTGTATACCCGGTTTGTTAACATCAAAATGGTATTAAGCGCAGCTTAATACTAATTACTTGCAGCGGAATTAACATTAGAATTACTAAGTGAAAAATGCTAATAAACTTTTTCTTTTATCCTACATGTTACTATTTGCATGATTAATCTTACACTTACCAATTATCATAATCATTATCAATTATTTACTTGTAATGTCTGTTGATATCAGAACTATCCACTAATTACTTTATTGTCATACTTAACCATCAACATAATTAATTATTCATTTCATGACAATCTTACCAAATTCTTCTATTATCTAGTCAACCATGACATAGTAATAAAGACACACCCTAATGAAAGTAAACTGGCCTTTGAAGGCCGATGCATGTAAGGTGTAAAACAAAAATTTTACTGCGGAACATACATGCACACATAGGTTCATGCTTTAAGATAGCATGATGTTACCTTGTTTTTGGCCTGATCAGTCAGGGAGATCAGATATCAGGCTTGAAGGGTTCAAACCCTCTAATGGTGATCCACACCACCGTTCGTCAATGATGCAAGAACCCTTTCTTGAAAGCCACCAGATGAACACCACACTGAGGCTTGCTATGCGCACAAGTGGTGAAGGTGGAGGCCAGGTATCCTGTTTGGAAAGGTGTACTGAGCTACCCTACAGAATGGTGCATAGATGGAGGAGAGTTGGCTAGGTTTTCTCAAAACCCTAAGGTGTGGAACAAGTGTTATGCGCACACTTGGAGAGGAGGAGGGATTTTAAATCATTCAAAATGAAAACAAAATTTCAAACCCTTTTGAAATTTGCGCATGGATTAGGGAGGATAAGGTGGAGCTGTTGCAAAACCAATTTTGCCAACAACCTCAAATCTTATCCACATGAAATTAAGTTCAAAATAATTTAAACTTAAATTCATAAATTATCATATAGTATATACTTTTCAAGCGCATAATTCAGCCCTAGAAGGGGTCCAAATATATTGAGTAGTTGCATTCAAAATTTGAATCAACTCACCCCCTGATTCCCTCAACCACCAAATCTGAATGGAGCTTTGTTTTAAGTGCTTTGTTTTAAGTGATAAGATGTCATCCTTATCACTTAAACTTGCGCACCAAACAGACCAAGGAAGTGCTCCAAAGATGCTTCTTGATCCAAGGAATATGCTCCAATAAGATCATGTCTTATCCTTTTGTTATGAAACAACTTTTCAAAACCAATTCAAATTCGAATTCAAACACTTGAATTCAAACGTTCAAACATTCAAATTCAAAATTCAAAATTTCAAATTTCAAATTCAAAATTCGAATTTCAAAATTCAATTTTCAAAATTCAAAATTCAAATTTCAAATTTCAAATTCAAAATTCGAAATTCAAATTCTAAATTTAAATTTCAAAATTCAAATTTTAAATTCAAAATTCGAAATTCAAATATTTGATTATTAATTTAACTAATTAAATTAATTAGTAATGGCTTGGACTATCCAAGCCCATTACTAAGCTCCATGCACCACCCACCCATTTAGGTGGGCTTCCAAATAGCTTCTTGGGCTAACAACCATTATTAGGCCCAATACCTTTAAAGCTAGTCCATCATGACTACAAGGTGTTAGTGTGTGACCCATTAGGTCCAACTTAGCTTCTGACATAACTGGGCTTGGGCCCAACAAGCCCACAACCCAATTAATAACAACACAGAGCACTAGCAATGCTTTGTTGCCCCAGAACTAGTCAGATTAATGACTTGATCATCCTATTGCACATATTTGGTTACCGTATGTATTTCCCTTCGTCTCGGTTATCTTCCCATTAACCTAGGGTAAGGAAATGTATCAACCCCTGCGGTTTAGGGTAAGCTTTATTCGAAATAGGGAATCTTCAATTTACTGACTCTAAAAGCAGATCATCTCATGATCTCTTTTACTATGCATAGATTCCCGAGTCCCTGTAAATGTCATCCCGATTTCTCCGGTTTACAGATAACCTAATCTCTCACAGAGATTTGACGAATTCCTTCAGCTTATTACCCTAGCCCTGTGCCCTTTAAGGACACGCCCAACATTATACCTATGAGTCTCCATGTTTCAGGCAGACGAGGCATACAATCAAAACATGCCTTCAAGAACACAGTCTAGGTAATAACTTCTGGTCTAAGGAAAGACATACCCAAACATAAAGAGATTACTCTAATGACACTATCTGTGAGATTTCCTCATAGAGTCTCTTCTTGGGTCTGTTCAGTGCGAGCTATACTCTTATAGGTCCACCCACGACTTTAGCTAAGATATCTCCATATCTGCAGCTCATGAGGTCTTTACCTTGTATCCATATACAAGTAGATAAGTCGTACTAGTCTTTACTCGAGATCATTGATCCCCAAACTCAGTGTCTCTAGACTAGGAACATATAATTAGGAATAGACATGCAATATCCTTGAATCCTCATGATCGTGATCTCATCACAGATACTCAAGAGATACCTATTCTATTCCAAGGGGTTTATCCAGTTCGTTCATATAATATTAACAGTAATATCGAGACACAATATGAAATTGAATAAATAGTGCTTTCATTTATTTGCGACAAACAAAATTCTACATCTAGTGTCCTTTATTTAATCAAAAGATTGTCTCTAGGACACCCATATGCTAACACCTAAAACATCCGTACACATCAAAATTATCTATTATAGCTACTTGCCTTTTTATTCACATTTATTAAGGCACCACACTCCTTAGAAGGGGATTTAATCCTTACATATTTAAGTTCCATAAAGTCACAACCCTTTCTTTTTAAACATTCATTTTTACTTCTGTTCGCCCAGAATATCCGAATATTTGTCGGAGACATATCCGGATATTCCATGACAGTGGCGAAATGGAATATCATTCTCTACAGATGGGGTTTAGCATTAAACCCCCTTGCCCCATATTACTTCATGTTATGCTTAGTTGTCCTTATCTAAGACATACCATCATGTAATCAGTTTAATTAGTTATTTCACATCTTTCCAGACATCTAAGTTGTCATATTACATGGTGTTTAAACAACTGTTACATGCATGAACGGTGACACATAACAATCCTTTAATTAGGCCATCTCCCATGCAAATCATATTACAAAAATAAAGACCAACATGATTATACATAATCCTCAACAACAATACATCAAGCATATTACAATATGGCATAGACAATCCCTATGCTCACATCAAATGCACATAATAAATACTGTCAATATTAAGCATGCCTCAACTATAATATTAAGCATGCCTTATCCTCACCAAAATAGAACCCATGACATTCCAAGAAGAGGTTTTTCTCCTTCAAGAGTCTCAAGTGATTAGATGGAATGGAGAGAAAAAATATGAAAGCTTTGGTGATTTTCATGGAGAAAGAGTGATTTCTTGGAGAGGAGTGTATGGAGAAGGTGCTGAACATAAGGCCAGCAAGAGAGTCACGTAGGATTCATAGAATCAGCCCTAGGTTTGTGTGCAATTAATCCGTCAGTATTAGTGCTAATAGCTCCGTTAATTATTTTTCTACCAAACTTTAGATTCTAAACCTAGACATTTTTCTAGGAATTATCATATTTTTCTTATAATTTTTGCAGTACTTTGCCGGTATCAGTTCTAACACCAGTTCTCATTATTTTGACTTCAAACTTGTTTTACTAGTCCTATATATTATTCTAGGAATATTCATACACTTATTATAATCTTATGGGATAATTCATCGATACGCATTTATACCGTGAAGCAGAACCGGTATCTGCACTTTTCGTCAGAAAAGCGACTTTCAGCATTATTAAACCCTTTGATAATTAATTAAGTCTTTGCATATTTATTCAAGTCAATTATGGAATTATTTCATCAAACTCATAATTAATTATTAAAATTTCTGATTTAACGGTGCGGGTTCTTACACAAATCATCTAGCATATCATCAATTCTAGGAATGGGATGTCTATACTTTACAGTGATATCATTGATGGCATGACAGTCAATGCACATCCTCCAAGAACCATCTTTCTTAGGCACAAGCAATACTGGAATATCACATGGACTCATGCTCTCACGCATATGCCCCTTTTGCATAAGCTCATTAACTTGCCTTTGGAGCTCCTTTGTCTCTTCAAGGTTGGTTCTATATGCTAGGCTATTTTGAATTGTTTCCCCTGGTATGAAATCAATTTGGTGCTCTATACCCTTCATTGGTGGTAAACCATCAGTTATTTTCTTCAGGGAACACATCCTCAAAATCCTGCAAAACAGAAACAATTGCACTAGGCAAAGAAGAATCAACTTCGTTAGTGCTAAACAAGCCTCCTTATACAAGAGTACAATCATAGGCTGTTTTAGGACCAATACTTTGTTAATCTCATCAACTTTCTCAAAGAAGTTCTCCTTTTTTTCTCTCTTTTCTTTTCTCACTACCTGAAACTTGTTTTTCACTCTCTTTCTCTCTGATTTTCTCTTCTTCTTTTTTGGTCACTCTCTTTTTTCAACCTTACTTGATCATCATACACTTGCATTGGACTTAAAGGAGTAAGAGTAATGGTTTTGTTATTCATAACCAATGAGTATCTATTGGTGTACCCATCGCATTACATGTCTATCAAACTGCCATGGATGCCCTGAGAGAATATGTCCTGCTTGCAATGGCACAACATCCCATAACACCTAATCCTTATTCTTTCTAATTGAAAATGGAACTACCACTTGCTTGTTCTCCTTGATTTCTCCACAATCATTCAACCATTGTATTTTATATGGTTTAAGATGCTTCAGAGTTGCTAAATTTAACTTCTCCACCAAACTAGTACTAGCGATATTTGTACAACTTCCCCCATCAATAATCATGATACATACCTTGTCATTAACATGGCATCTAGTATGAAAAATATTTTCTCGCTGCAACTCCTTATCTTCTTTAACTTGCACATTAAGAGCTCTTCTAGCCACTAAAAGCTCTCCTTCAGCTGGTAATTCAATATCACTTGCATCTTCCAATGAGCACGAATTCATTATCAAATTCACCTTCACTTTCATTATCACCATTATCTTTCAAAACCATGACTTTGTTGTTTGGACATTGAGAAGCAATATGACCTCTTTCCAAACACTTAAAACATTTTATGTCTCTATTTTTAAAGGATTGAGATTCAGTTTTACCTTGGCTAGAAGTGTTTACAACTTGGTTGGTTTTGGAGGAATCAACTAGAGATTTGAAATGAGGCTTCTCTTCATTTTTATTCCATGTTGGTCTTGAAGATGAAGTTGAATTTTTCCCCATACCCATGATACCCTTCCTTTTTAGTTGCCTCTCCACCTTTATGGCCATGTGCACCATATCATCTAACTCCACATAATGTTGTAATTCTACCACATTTGCAATGTCCCGATTTAAGCCAAGCAAAAATATGGCCATAGAAGCTTCACGATCTTCATCTACATTGGCTCGAATCATGGCTGTCTCCATCTCCTTGAAATAGTCTTCAACACTTTTAGAACTTTGTGTGAGACTTTGTAATTTCTGAAACAAGTCCCTATGTATTGACTTGGAATAAATCCTCTTCTCATGACAACTTTCATTTCCTCCCATGTTTCAATGGGTCTTTCACCATGTCTCCTCCTGTTTGACACAAGTTGATCGCACCAAAAAACAACATAATCAGAAAATGCTATGGCAGCCAATTTTAACTTTTTCAACTCTGAGTAGTGATAACAATCAAACACCATCTCCATCTTTCTTTCCTATTCCATGTAAGCTTTTGGATCATTTCTACCATGGAAGGACGAAATCTCCATCTTGATACTTCTTAGGTTGTTATTTGCATTTCATCGAACCTGAAGTTCATTCTTTCAAATATTTGTGCCATGGCTTTAAAGTAGAATTTGAAATCTTTAGGAATTTTAGCATTACCTTCTTGAGGCAATTTTTTTATCTGCAAAAAAAATTTAAATATCCTCACAAACACACGCTCACATGTTTCTCTCCCAATTAATAGCCCTCACACTCGTGTTTCAAAATTAGGCTTTTACCTTCTTATAAGCTCACACATTCTTGCCTTTTCCCCCTTTTTTAGTTCTTGGTTGAACTCAATTGAAGCTTTCTTGAAGAAATCAAAACAGACCACAAGATGTAATACAAAGAGACAGGAAAAACAAGAGAACATATATATATATATATATATATATATATATATATATATATATATATTAAGTCAAGAATTAGGGGTAAGAAAAGGTTGGAATGACAATAAATTTAAGCACTAATAACTATAATTAAGTAAGAAGAGAAGTACACATTAGAATAGAAAAGAACAAAATTGAAAAGAATTCAAAGAGAAAGTTTTTCCTCAAGAAAAGTTTTTCATCATGATATCCTCACTTATGTCAAACCAATATTAAATCATCATGGACTAAAATTCCATATTTCAACATTGAAGTACCTAACACCTTACTATCATAGTCTTTCCAAGATACTCACATTCCTCAACTCAGATTTCGAAGATTCAAATTATTTCTACATCCAAACATCTTAATTCATTCAAGTGCATAAACCTTCACAAGGGACTTATAACCTTCTTATCTAACCTTAATGTATCTAAGCTTACATATAAGCATAATTACTCAAATTTCCAAGAGTCCATCGAGGTTCCAAGTCATTCTCCATGTCAAAGTTATACCACTAAATCCATATATAAATAATTTTAACTACCCATACATACAGGGAATATTCACCATCATTATCATCATAATATCGACTCATTTCAATCATACTTACTAACCATAAGACCATAATTCCAACTATGGTAGCATTCTACCTAAAAGGTTAGACATATCTCCAAATTATTCTCACTACGTCCTTAACTACATACAATTTACGTACTACGTCTCTGTCCGTGGAGCAGTCAACACTGCAACCACAACATCAGGCTAAGGACTTGCATTAGGTGCTCCAGGGTTGCCACGCAGGCTTCTTATGATGACCACACATATAACACAAAGGAATGGGTTGATCAAACCCACACTAAGGAATCACATATGCAGTAATCAATAAGAGTCTACATACCACTATACAGCACTTAACACAATCATACACTAATCAGAGTTCCCTAAGAAATTGCTCTGATACCGTAAAATGTAACACCCCATTACCGGACCGGTGTGTTATCATCAATTATGATATTAAGCGCAGTTACAATCACAACAGTTATTTGAAATTACGGAAAAACTTTTTTTTAATAACATTCGAACTTTTAAAATAATCGTATCAGACAATATACTAATTGTGATCACAACTAGAAACTTATAGCATAATTATGAATACAGTAGCTTAATACCATACAGTTTACATTTGAAGGTTGCTAAGTGGTTTCCATAAACCAACAAAGCTTAAAACTCATTCTATCCATGTTTAAGACTAAATGCCTTCACCTTTTTATTTACTATAAGAATTTTATACCTCTCAAATGATTCTAATTTCCTAATATGTTATATATTTCTTCGTTAGCTTCGCCTGGGTTCAAACCGCACTCAATTTGAAGCACCGTTTCTCAAGTTATGAATTTTCTAAGAAAATGGGTGCTGATTTCGCAGGATCCCCACGCTGATAGCGCCAGAAGACAGTGGAGACGGCGCCCACAGCGCCAAATTGGCGCCAACAACACAATGGATATGGCCTCCCACTGAATGGTGGCGCTAATAGCGCCAACTTGGCGCCAATAGCGCCACATTTCTGGAGGTAGGCACCAAAACATGGGAGATTCAACCTATTTTGGTATTTTACCCATAACTTGAGTTATACTAATCCAATTGACACAAACTTAGTCTTGTTGGAAAGCTAAAAGAGAGATCTATAACTTCCAAGAAGGTCAAGGGGTCTAATTCTATCATATAGGAGGTGAAAATTGGGCAGAACTCTATTTATATTTTCAACAATTACCAATTCTCCAATCATGTACCTAATTAATTATCATCCCAATATTCACTTGACTGTTTCACAGCTCAACACATTCATTATGTCATTGATCCTTCCATCAATTATAAACCTCCATGAATATTCTTTACAACAACAATTTTTTTTAGCATAATCCAAGTGGCATGGACATCTCCCATGCTCACCCATATCCAAAATGTAACAATAGGCATGAGATGTAAAACAATTATAAAAGACTTAGATTCTAATCATGAACACCACAAAAGCATGGAATCTCAACATACAATATGTTCATGATCTAAGTCCAAAATGCTAAATATAATGCTATGTGCATCAAATATGCTCCTCCAAAATGCCATGCTCTCCATATGCACATCATCTCCAACTTATCCACTAAGCGGGCCTCTTGCCCGAAGCTCTTCCTTGCTCACTATAGCCTGAAATAATGTCCCCAAACGCGGGGTGAGATAAACAAATATATCTCAGTAAACCAAAGGTACTAGAGGATCACTCCACCCCATGGCTCACCAATGTGCCACAAATAACATCATGTAAAATGCATAACGTACAAAATCACAAACAACTGGGCTCACATCCAAGAACATCCACAATTGGATTCCGTTCAAGGACCCCATGATATAACTCTCGGGAAGCTTCTTGGTGCCTCTTCCATGGATGAGACGACCCTATGCCAAAACCCAACTGGAACTCCTCATGAGCCCTATCCAGCGGAAGTCCCACGTTTGGATCATCTTGGTGCCGCTCCTAGAGTCGGCCCCACGGCAAAACCCGACCGAAATCCCCAAAGGATATCTCCACCAGAAGTCCAAACCACACACATATACGGGCCAGAGATCACAAATAACTCACACAAACAAGTAACAATGCATGAACATACATTTCCACACAATGTCACAAAGCACAAAATCCAACTACAATCTTCCACTAGGTGTGGTGGAACATGCAAGGTATTAAAACCCAAGTTCCAAAGGTTTACCTCAACTCCGAAGCAAAGCTCCACAACGTACGCTCCAAGTTTAATCCTCCTCTATTGGTTCTGTGAGAAGCAACCTATTTTATCAACAACAATGACCATCAATCAAATGCAAACAATCCATCAATTTCACAAGAATTATAACCAATTTTAGCCACTTAGGCCTAATGGCCCTCTCACAATTAATTCAGCTATCTCAACCACTTGAATCATCAATCTAACTCACTAATCCACCAATTATGCACCAAAGCATCAACCATTGATTGAACCACATTTTTCACATCATTTTCCCCTAAATTCCTTCTATGGTTCGAATTCTTCAAGAGGCATAAACCAAGACTTTCAATTCAATTTAACACTTATACACATCCTTTAATCTTATAATTAATCCATATTAATGCTCAATAATTCAATTGTTCAATTACACCACATACCAATTTCATAAAGTATTGAAATTCAATCACAAATTTTCCTAAGTTATCCAACAATTTCACCAATAATTTTTATGAGCTTAATCACACTAACACATCATTCTAAGCCACTTTTATCTAATACACATTTTCCATTTGAGCCCTCTAACCATATCAATTCAAGAACACAAGCTTTAGGTCATAAAATTCAATCCAAATCAAAATCATAAATTGGAGGAGAAAGCTTACCACTAATCAACTCCTAGGCAACCCAAGAACAAGTTTCAACACTTGAACGGTCCAAAACCGCCACCAACCACCACCAGAAACCACCAAAACCGTCACCCCTCTAGGAAAATGATCTCCTTGTACACTCTATTTCATGGCTCACTCAAGGAAGGAAAGTTGTTAACAAAGTGATTTGGAACAACTTTGATGTTTTACACTTTTGGATTTGTGTGGGTTTTGAGTGAGATTTTGTTGGTTTAAGTTTGGAAGCAAAGTTTCCATCTCCAACCATGGAGGACGCGTGAGAGAGGAGGGAAGGAAGAGAGAGAATATGAAAACTTAGTGAAATTTGACTTTTCACCTACTTAAGTCACTTAAGTGGGTCCCACATGTCATTTAACTTTCTTAAATCATCTAATTTAACCCACAAATTCATAACCTATGGATTTTTCTCGCTCTCGTCATATTTTAACTTCCCAAAAATACTGATCATATTTTCACGCTTATCGGTACAATTGTACCATAATATTTTGCACCGGTAAAATCACTATTCATCAAATTTTCAGAAACTTCCCTGTCCACTCAATTTTCCGTCCTGAATCTATTTCCGGCCTTATTTTTGCCATTTGAGACCTTCTACTCAAATTTTCTTTCCTAGGGATACGTGTTTGGTAAATTACCATTTTGCCTTTTTTACGTATTTTGACCCTAATTTCAGGATTTTCAATAATCTACCCCTTTAATCCATATTTTCACATATAATTATACATTTAGAAATACGAGGTGTTATATGATTGGCCCATTTGATAATTGTAATGGATCATTGAGTGTTATCTCCTTGTTCATATCAATAGTCGAATGGATAAGATGAGCAGTAGAGGAGATAGGACCCCAAAGTGTTACATCATAACCGTTTTCCAGCCCTATTGACCCCACCAGGTGTGAGGCAGCATGACTCATCATGTGTAAAGGGTCATGCGTGCAAGGAAAATGTGAGGAGACACATGTATAAAGGAGCTATGTGCTTCACATGTTGGATGGACTCTCCGAGTAATTTAGGTTATGACTAGATAAGTTCATTTGGCCGGACTAGAACAAACTCTAATGCATTTAATGTTTATTAACTAGCAATTATTAAAAATAAAATGCAAGAGTAGCCCTTTAAATAAATTTCTGATTTTCGAAAATTAACTCCGCTGTGAAATAGTCTTGTTATGTATATGAATATCATATCCCAACTACCTACCTGGAAATCTACTAATGGGGAGAATCATAAGCATCTCAAAAACTGTAACAGTGAGAGGGCACAAGAATAAGATCACATCCCAACAGAAGGGGAGTTGAATCCTATTGAATAGGGGGAGTTCAAAAGGCCCTAGCCTTGACAGGTAATTCATATAAATAAGACCCTAAGAACCCCAGGTAAACACTTTTGACTCATTTACGAATACTGCCCACACTGTGCACACACCACTCCTTGGCTATAAGCCTATTGCTTGTGCGTAGTGGTTGGGATCTCGGCTATATGCCTAGTATACACTTGATATACATTATCTCTTAGCAGATACCTCACTGTATAGCAATACGGTTTATCCAGGACCTAACAAGTATATTCTTACTATGATTTAAAAAAATAAAAAATTAAAAACTGTTACTCATGAATATTTGAACATTCGTCACCTTACATTATTCTGATTAACTAACTACTAAACATATTTCCTAAAAGAATTTATATATGCTTTACCATCAATTGTCTTGAATCATTGGCACAATCCTTTTTAAGTTGGTAGTTAAGTTATATATGAAATTTTTGTTAAATAATTCTGTAATTGCTTAACTGAGGTGATATGAGATTATGTGTGGGTAAAAGTAGGTAATATTAATAAATTATTCGTAACGTTATGATCCATAGTTAATAGAAAGAATACTTGCACAAAAGACCTTTTCAAAAGTTCCAAACGTGTTAACTGCTGGGTTTTGTGAATAATTAATCTTGTTTGGCTTTGGTAGCCGTATAATATATGATTTGCGTGACTCACACATTGTGTGGAGCGTGGAAGTTAGAATTCGTCATGGCTCAGCGTCACGCAAACAATCTCGGCCAAAGTAATTCCGAGCTAGCGCACAAACGTCGAAATATCAAAAAACTCTAAATCCGAGACCAACGAACTCGGACAAACCATATCTGAGGTATCACAAAGTCACCTCGGCATTCCGAGCCCCGAAATACCAAGATGGGGGGCAACTGTTATGGATATGAATATCATATCCCAACTACCTACCTGAAAATCTACTAATGGGGAGAATCATAAGCATCTCAACGACTCTAACAGTGAGGGGGGAGTTGAATCCTTTTGAATAGGGGGAGTTCAAAAGGCCCTAGCCTTGACAGGTAATTCATATAAATAAGATCCTAAAAACCCCAGGTAAACACTTTTGACTCATTTACGAATACTGCACACACACCACTCCTTGGCTATAAGCCTATTTCTTATGTGCAGTGATTGGGATCTCGGCTATAAGCCTAGTATACACTTGATATACATTATCTCTGAGTGCATACCTCACGGTATAGCAATACGGTCTATCCAGGACCTAACATTGGTGCCGTCTGTGGGGAATGATAAAATTCGACTCCCATTCCACGATGACAAACACCTGTTCGACATCCAGCACCGCCCAAATGCCGCAGCACCAGTCTACACTGGAACAGCTCCAGGGAGTCACAGCCCCAGTACTGGTGGACGTTCAAGTCAAAGTGGTCGGACTTTAGGGACCAACTCCCAGGCCACAGCCCAACTTGACGGGGACTACAATCCGCCCACCTCCACACAATGAGCCACCGCGAGACGTGACCACGATGGCCATGAATGCCATCCTTCAAAGGCTGCAAGAGATGGAAAATAGATTCCTGACTCAGCAGTGATTAGATGCCCAGAGGATGGCTGCATTCGAGAACGAGCTTAGAAACCGGAAACCGGAGTGCCGGCCTAGAGGAGCTGGACAGGTCCAACATGTTGGATCTTAACATCAAAACACTGAAGGGATCCAGCATCAAAACGCTAAGGTTCGACCCGGAGGGAATGGCCATGCTGGCGATGGTAGGCCGCCACGTCAGAACGCGGCTGTAGTCAAAGGACATGCGGAGAACGTGCAAAACCTTAACCTCGGCCACAACCAGAACGATGGAGGGCCAAACGACCATCAAGACGAGAATTATCTAAACGATGAGGAAGCTAATGATAGCCCATTCACTGAGAGGCTCATGAACTTGGCTATACCACCGAGGTTCAAGAGCACCAGAATACCTCCGTATGAAGGAAGTCAGGACCCAGAAGCCCATTTAGAGGCTTTCAAGACCGAGATGTTGTTCAACGGAATCACGAGACCTATTAAAGCCAGAATCTTCGCAATGACGTTGACTGGTCAAGTGATGACTTGGATAACCAGGCTTCCCAGGAACTCAATCAACTCGTTTGAGGACCTAGCCCGGACTTTCCGAATGAACTTTGCAACGAGCAAGGTGCATCCAATGCCGGCCTATCCGGGAAGAATCAGGCAAAAGGAGAATGAATCGCTGAGGAAATACCTTGACAGGTTCAAGGATGCCACCCTCAAGGTTCGGGGCTTGACTGAAGCAGTGCACCTTCACCTAACTATCTCGGGATTAGATGACGACTCTCTACTTGCAAAATCCATCTACAAGAACCCGGTTAATGATTTGGAAGAGTTTCGAAGAAGGTCGGATAAATACATCGACGTGGAAGACATACAAAAAGCCTACATGGAATCTCGGGGACGAAGTCTGACATGTTGAAGTCCGAGTAAGAAAAACAACAAAGATCGGGATCAGAGGGGATCGAAGAAAGCGAAAGACGTTCGTGATAAGAGGTCGGAAGATAGGTCTCCAAGGAGGAAGTATGATGACTATACACCTTTGAACATCTCCAGATCTAGGATATGGAAGGAAGTGACCCAGACCGAGATGCGCAATGTTGAGAGACCACGACCCCTCAAAGCTAAAAGTGGGTTAGACAGAAGCAAATACTGCGCTTTTAACGATCAGAACGGTCATATTACGGATGACTGCTGGGACCTCCGAGATGCAATTGAAAAGCACGTCAGAGAAGGGAAGCTGAAGCATTATATCATCTGAACCCATGGCAAGAAGAACAATAAGCGAAGGCAAAGAAGCCCTAGCCGAAGTCGAAGCCCGAAGAGAGAGGATAGAAAGGATCAAAGACAAGACCGCCCCGCCAAAGGCAAAGAGGTCGAAGATATGGATGAGGCTTTTCCTGAAGCCAAATTTGAGTGCAACGTAATAAGTGGAGCTCTGGGCGGAGAAGGAGACTTGGCAAATGCAAGGAGAAAGTACCTGAAGGAGGTCATGTCCGTTAGAGACAGACCGACCTTCAAGGGAAACGCCAGCCATCCTGCCCCCCAAGAATGTTCTTCACTCAAGAGGAACTAGCAATGGTCGTACCCGGACACACTGATGGATTGGTGATCACTGGAGTGCTAGTCAACTGTCGGATTAAGAGAATTTTCATTGACCACGGGAGCTCGGCGGACATAATTCTCTGGGATGCTTTCCAGAGGATGAACCTGGACGAGAAGGACTTGAAACCATGCGCCTCCGAGTTGGTCGGGTTCAATGGATTGTCGTCCCCTCCAAAAGGTTACATCAATTTGAAGCTAACCTTAGGCATGAAAGACTCATTCCGAGCTGGAATGGTTCACTTTGTTGTGGTAGACACCTCGTCTTCCTACAACGTGATCATTGGTCGGCCTATAATCCATGAATGGGATATGCTGATATCCACCAAGTATCAAGCACTGAAAATGCCTGGGATGAATAGCGAGATTGTCACCGTAAGAGGTGATCAAGTAGAATCAAGAAAGTGTTATTATGAGACTCTACGAGTCCATCAAGGAGGTCCATCAAGGAGGTCCATCATCTCCCCCTCGGCTTAAAAATGGAGGAGCTAAGTACCAGTCATTAAGGGCGTATGGAAGTAAGATAAACTTGATCGAACTTGACATGAGGGAGGAGCTCCAAGCACCTCGTCCAGAACCCCAAGGGGAGTTGGATGACGTCGAGATCCGAAGGGACGACGGAGGACACACCAAGGTGGGAAAGTCCCTGGAGGTCGAGTTCAAAAACGAACTTGTTTCCTTTTTAAAGGAAAATGCTGACATATTAGCATGGAAGGCCTCAGAGATCCCAGGAATTGACCCAACATTCTGTTGCCAAAAGCTCTCCATGTACCCCGGATCACGGCCAGTATCCCAAAAGAAGAGGAAGATAGGGTCGGACCGATGACAAGCTTTAAGTGAGCATGTCGACGAGCTGCTGGAAGCCGGATTCATCAGGGAGATACAATATACCACATGGCTGTCTAACGTGGTGATGGTAAAGAAACCAAGTGGAAAGTGGAGGATCTGCGTGGATTACACCGACCTAAATATGGTCTTCCCCAAGGACTCGTACCCAATGCCAAGCATTGACCAGCTAGTTGACAACTCGTCAGGATTCCAGCTACTATCATTTATGGACGCGTACTCTGGGTACAATCAAATCCCATTACACCCAGATGACCAGGAAAAAACTGCCTTCATCTCAGAAAAAGGAAATTTTTGCTACAACGTCATGCCTTTTGGCCTCAAGAATGCCGGGGAGACCTATCAAAGGATGATGAATCAGGTTTTCCAAACATAAATTGGAAGAAACCTAGAGGTCTACATTAATGACATGATCGTCTAGTCAATAAGCATATCGGCTCACATAGCCGACCTCGGGGAGACCTTTGAGCAGCTAAGAGCTTGCAACATCAGGCTGAACCCGACTAAATGTGCTTTTGGGGTACCAACTGGAAAATTCCTGGGCTTCATGCTTACCAACCAAGGAATAGAAGTGAACCCTGACAAATGCAAGGCCATCCTCGAGATGAAGCAGCCTGAAAGCAAAAAGAAGTCCAATAACTCACAGGTCGCCTTGCAGCTTTGACCAAATTCTTGCCTAAATCGGCGGAGAAGGCTTTTCCTTTCTTCAAACTCCTCAAAAAGGAAGCAGAGTTCGGATGGGGGAAGAATGCGAAAAAGCATTCGAAAATATTAAGAATTGCTTAGCCACTCCTCCTGTGCTGTCAAAACTAGAGCCCGGAGAAACATTGATCTTGTACCTATCTGTGGGGGAAGAGGCCATCAGCGCCGCTCTGGTACGGGAGACCGAAAAATCACAACAGCCGATCTACTTCGTAGGTCGGACACTGCAAGGACCAGAACTTCATTACCAGAAGCTCGAAAAGGTTGCATTCGCCCTGCTTACCACAACAAGAAGGCTCCGACCTTATTTTCAAAGTCATCGAGTCGTTGTGCGAACATACCAGCCCATTAGGCAAGTATTGCACAAGCCGGATTTAGTAGGAAGGATGATTAACTGGGTTGTCAAGCTCTCCGAGTTTGACATATCATATGAACCTCGGCAAGCAATCAAGTCACCGACATTGGCCGACTTCATCCTAGAGCTAACCCCATCCAATGAAAAGGGAGAAGGGAACGAAGATCTATGGACAATATATGTCGACGGATCCTCGAACGCTAAGGGGAGCGGAGCCGGGGTAATAGTGGAAAGCCCAGAGGGAGTGTCCATTGAACACTCACTCCACTTAGCATCTGACCTCAAACAACCAAGCTGAATATGAGGCTTTCATCGCGGGGGTTGTGCAAGCAAAGGAGCACGGAGCTAAGAGGATAAAAATCCTGAGCGACTCGCAACTGGTTACTTCACAAGTTGAAGGAAGATATCAAGCTAAAGGTCTTCTCATGATGAAGTATCTACAATGGCTTAAGGAGCTATTAGCCGAGTTCGACGAGGTGGTAATCCAATACATATCTCGAAACGAAAATAGTAGGGCTGACATCCTATCGAAACTCGCCAGCTCGAAAGGCTCAGGAAACCATCGCACTGTAGTATAGCAGAGCATCCTGGAGCCGACCTGCGTCATGGTAATAACTGAGACCGAGGACTGGAGAAGGCCAATAGTGGCCTACCTGGAAAAAGGAGTCCTGTCAGACGAAACACAATAGGCCAGAAAGCTTGTAAAGAACTCGGCCTGCTTCACCATAGTAGAAGGGCAACTCTACAAAAAGGGTTTCTACGCACCCATGCTGAAATGCCTAAATAAGAATAAAGTTGAGTATGTGTTGTCCGAGATCCATGAGAGCATAAACGGACATCACACGTGAGGAAAAGCTCTAGCCAGGAAGGCACTAAGGGCAGGATATTACTGGCCAACCATGGAGGCGGATGCGAAGGAGCATATCAAAAGATGCGAATAGTGTCAGAAGCATGTGCTGATCCTTCGTGCACCCCCTGAACCTGAAGAGCTGTAAACTATCACGACACCATGGCCGTTCTTCAAATGGGGAATGGACCTACTGGGATCTTTCACCACGGCTGAAGGACAACTCAAGTGGTTGATAGTGGCTGTTGACTATTTCACCAAGTGGATCGAGGAACCCCTCACCACCATTACCTCGGCAAGGATACATAGATTCTTTGAAAGAAACCTGATTAGCCTATTTGGACTTCCTGCCGAGATCATCACGGATAACGGAACACAGTTTACTGATAAAAAGTTCCACGAGTTAATGACCGACTTCGAAATCACACATCGGTTTACATCAGTTCAACACCCTCAGACTAACGGACAAACCGAGTCTGCCAACAAGGTGATCATCAACGGGCTCAAGAAAAGGCTTTTCGAAGCCAAAGGAAACTGGGTGCAACAACTACACCTCTTCCTGTGGGGTTACAAGACAAGCACCCAATCTGCCACAGAAGAAACCCCCTTCAAACTGACATATGGATGCGAGGCCATGATTTCGGTCGAAATCAGTGAACCATCCTGGAGGAGGGTGCAAAGGTTACAAGGAACCGAAGGCCAAAACAAGGATGCGCTCCTTGTGGAACTAGACCTACTGGATGAGTGCAGGCAGAATGCCAGATACAAGAATATGATGGCAAAGCGCATGGTAACTGCTAGATTCAATAAAATGGTCAGAACTCGGTTATTTCAGAGTGGTGACTTAGTCTTAAGGAGAGCAGACATCGGCAACAAGAATGCCAGAGATGGAAAGGTCGCCGCAAACTTGGAAGGCCACTATAAGATCAAGGATAATCTGGGAAAGGGAGCCTACACCTTGGAAACTATCTCCAAGAAGCCAGTAAAGAGGACTTGGAATGCGGACAAGTTGAAGGTCTACTATAGTTAGGCCTAAAGTCCGGCTTCTGAGAAAATAAGACGAGCTCTTAAGCTCGGTCAATAGTTAGATTTACTTCTACGAAAATAAGACAAGATATTAAGCCCAGTCAGTAGGTAGATTTATTTTGAAGCAAATAAAACGAGCTCTTAAGCTCGGCCATGTAAATAGATTTCGTGTGAAATGCAAATAAAATGAGCAGTTATTTAAATTCTGTCATCAATGCATATCGACTTCTACTAAAATAATTGAAGCCTCAGGAGCTTCACGATCAAATAAAGGAATAAGATTTTTGTTGACGAACAAAAGATAATCCTAGATCGGCTAACAAAAAACCTCGGCGAATCGCAACTCGAGTATGAAGAGATCGAAATTGAACCTCGGACAAAAAAATAAACGAGAAGTAAACCAATGATCTCGAAAAAATTAAATTAAAGCATAAGTTTTAAAGCCAACCCAAAGAGGCAAATATGTTCAGACAAAATAAAAAAAGGGGCTCAAAAGGCCCCATAAGCAAAATACAAAATAAAGTCGGCATTCTGACCCTTTCATTTAGCAGCACGTGGGGAAATAGGAGAAATGGCTTCACGAGTTTCAGCTTCGGTCTCCTCCTCGTCAACAGAGTCGGAGCCCGGAGTTCCGGGAACAATAGCGCCATCCTTCACGTCATAAGACACGTCCATGCCGTCAATAATTATGCCGGGGTTCAAAACTCGGGCTTGAGCAATAGCGTTGTCAAAAGCTTGGATAACAACCCTCGTAACCACGACTTTAGCTTCCTCGAAGTCGGTCTGCAGCTTTTTGAGCTGGGCATCTTTGTCAGCCATGGATTTTGAGAAGGACTCCTTCTCAACACTCAAACCATCCGCCTTGGCTGTGGCTGACTCCAAATCCTTCCTGGCCTTGTCCAGCTCAGAGGACAACTCTCAAACCCTGATTTCCAGGTCGGATTTGGACTTACTCAGCTCCTCCACCTTAGTAGTGAGAGATGAGTTTGCAGCAATAGACAAGTCAAGACTCTGGTTAAGATCCTGAAAGGTTTGAAGCAAAGAGGTGGTCTTCAAAGAATCCTCCTCCATTCGCGCCATCATGGCCCTCTCAGTAGAGGTCAAGCCTGAGCCACCAATGAGTCCCGGAGCTTCAAGGCGGCCCTCAGGCGGTCAGAAACCCCCGTCTTCCATAACTCCCCAGGCTCAAGGCTGATCAAATTCCCTTGAGGAGCGGTGGGAGGAGCGGGAAGCGGAGAAGACGGAGGAGTTCGAACATCAATCATGACCACCCCAACGCTAGCTGAGCTTCCACCGAGTATGGTGTCCAGTCGTCTTTTCTTCGAAGCCTCCGGCTCAAGGGAAACAGCTTCTTTCGACTTCCCTTTTTTGGTTTCCTTAGGCAAAAACTTTTTGTATTCAGCGGAGGTCATACTGACTGCAAAAGAGGATCAAAAATCAGAATATAGTGTATAAGCTATGACAAAGGTTAAACCATAGAAATTCTGATTACATACCGAGCTCATAAAGGGCATCCTCCCCAAATTCATCTACAATCCGACTTAAGTCAATGATATCAAATTCATCGACATACTCAATAAGAACTCGGACTGCCAGAAGTTCCGAGCTGGAAAGAGCAGCTAAGGGGGTTGCATAGTCCTTGGGACGCCTCCGATAATGTTTTTGCGTCTAGTACAATTCAAACTGAGATGATATTCCCCCATCATCCAGACACTTGTCGGCGAACCAGGGAAGGGATTCAGAACGGGATACCACTTTAAAGTAGGCATCTTTGAAGCCCTTGAAAGACTGGGAGTAAGAAATAAAAATCCCTCTGCCTGAAGTACCTCGTAAGGTAACCCACCATTTCCTCTCCTTAGCCTCGGCACCAGTCTGAGAAGTATACACATCAAAGAAGAAGAAGAAGAGAGCAACGGTACAGGGCAGGCAAAGATAGGCACACATTTGCTTTAAACCCCAAATAAAAGCCCACGAATTTGGGTGAAGCTGCGAGGGTGCGACCCTAAGTCGGCGTAGCATGGCCGTTTGAAAGTTGGTGAAAGGAAGCCGAATCCCCAACTTGGTAATGAGATCTCTATAGAAGTAAAAGAAATGGGGCTCGTCCAATATAGGACCCGAGCATATTGGGAAGTCGCCGGGAGGAAGAAGATCAACCCCATTGGGATCTCCCACTAGGAGTTGGGCCACGTCGGAAGGAGACATCGTGGACCGTTTTTGGAGAACCTCGAAAAGGACCCAATCTTGAGCGTCGGACCCATCCATAACTATATCCCTGGAATATGAAGGACAAGGGTCAGTGCACATATCAACCAAATCTGACCTCGGACTACAAAAGTCGGATGGCAACGAAGACGGACTCCAAGAAAAAGGAATGGAGCTATCTGAATTACTGACAAGATCAACGAACGGTACCCGACTCGATACAGAATCATCCTGGCAAGAGGGGGTGACCAATTCGGGAAAACCCAGCTCGGTCGAAGAAAGGCTGGAAGAGCTATCGTTCAAACCCAGAGGAGGGATCCGATCCAGAACGGACCTCGGACCCGGAGTTACCTGGGAAGGTGGTAAAATATAAGATAGAGGGACAGGTTCGACAAATAAACTCGACCCAGGAATCAGAGGACTTGCTAAGGGAGGGTTGGTTGAACCGAAATTAAGCTGACTTTGATGACCCCCTCCACACCGACCTCTCCCTCTCCTGCCAAATCCCACCCCGGGACCTCCGATGGCCTCCCCTATGACCACGAAGAAGCTGTTGAAGCTTCTCCTCCTCAGTGTATTCTTTGCCAAAGAGCCAGTATTGGACTGACCGAGGTAATTGCCTCACTACCTCCTCACTTACCTCATCACCTTGGCCAAAAGCTGGGTCAGAAGAGGAACCAGGGGCATTCATCAGGAACCCCCCACACAAGAGACAGAAAGAACGCGAGTCCAATAAAAGGTAAAAAAATACACTCCAAAACACTACACTCTAGAACACTACACTCTAGAATCTCAAAAGTATACAGCCAAACAAAAATCAAAGCATGCACCAGGCAAATACTCGAGATGATGGAGTAAGTGATGAAAATAAAAGAAGGAAGAAAGGAATACCTGAACAAAGAGTGAACGAAGCAACTGGGAATCGATTAAAGACAGTGCAAACTCAAGAAAAGCATTCCTAAAATAGCAGTAAGGGTAGAGAAAAATGCTCGCAGCAAAACTCTGACGAAAGCAAAAGTCCAACACCAGTTTTTCAAACTGGTATTTAAAGGATGAAGAGCATGAGGCGCGAAGACGAAGGGGTTTTCTAAACGGTTAAGTGATGAGGAGCAAAAAAGGGGACTTCACCCTGCATGCATTTTGTAACATCCCGTGATAACCCGGATTGTTAACATATTATCGTATTAAGCCACGCTTAATTAAAATGCGGAATAACTTTTTCTTTAATTCACTTATGACGTCATTAAACTTAACCAACTTGATTACTTAATCAATTTCATAAAGTACTGCCCGTATGTAAATTGCAAGACAACTAACTGAAATACCTCATATATAGATATAATGTGAGTATCTAAAGCCACAGGACTACAACATATAGCCTGGGTCAAAATCCTGATACTTTAATTGCAACATTAACTAAGTAGATAATAACAAAACCATGTGGCATGGACAAACCCCATGCTCACCAAATAAGGCACAATGCCCAACAACAGTCTCAACATAAACTTAACAGAAAACATAAACAACAGTAAAATAATCAGCATCCATCATGTCAGCAAAATACAGATAAGTCTAACTCAACTCTGGCCTCCTGCCACCTGAGCCCTCTACATTACCTCAACCTGAAATAAGCGACCCAAACGTGGGGTGAGATCTCTAAACAAGAAATCTCAGTAAGACAAGGGGTCCTCAAGGATCTTCCACCCCAAGCTCACTTACATGTGCAAACTTCCTGTCCCTCCAGGGAACGGAACCGCCGGTACCCTAAGGCACCTCAATCTTGGCCCTCTTGGCCTTACTCGTGCTGTAGAAGTCCTCAATATCACGACATTGCTGGACCAGCGTCCCAAAATCTCTGGAAGCAGACCCAGCTAAGTAACCAGCAATATCCTCACTAAGTACCCTGCGGAACTTAGCAGCCAAGAATGTAGGAGTAGGCCTCGCCATCCTGAAGTGTGAAAACTTCACCAGCTCATTAAACTTGGCCAGGTACTCGTCAACTGACAATGAGCCCTGAACCAAACGGTCAAACTCCCCTTGCTTCCTCTCCTGAGCATCATACGGGAAATACTGACCCAGAAAACACTCCTCGAAGAACGGCCACGTCATCACACGACCCTGCATCTCATAGACGTGAGAAATGTTAGTCCACCACTCATGGGCCTCGCCCTCCAGCATATAAGTGGCAAACATCAGCTTCTGCGGATCGGTACACTGCATGATCCGGAAGATCTTGTCCAACGCCTGTAACCATCTGGCAGCAGCAATGGGATCATAAGATCCGTCGAAAGAAGGTGGCTTATGCTTACGGAAAGCATTCAGCCTGCGATCGATCTCGTCACGATCCTCCGCAAAAACGGGTATGGTCTGCAAAGCCCCCGTCAAATGACTGCCCTCGCCCATCTGGCTCTGGGTGTCCTCCTGTTGACTAGGCGGAGGTGGAGGCGGTGGCGGCGGTGGAGGTGGTGGAGGACATTGGCCAGCAGCAGGACTAGCCCTCAACTCCTCCAACATGACCCTTATCATAGTCACGTTGGCCATCCGGCTCTCCTCCAGAACCTCAGCGGTGGCTCGCCGGTTCGCCTCTCTGATAGCGTCCAGCATCGCCTGGTTTGCCAACCTCGTGGCCTCCTGGTCGGCTAGTCAGGCCGCCTGCATCTCAGCTAATGCAACCAGGATAGGATCCGATTGATCCTCGCTCGTACTAGGGTTCCTCCTTGGTGGCACCATGACTCTGCACAAGTTACACAAAGAATGAGTTGATCAGGCCCACGCCATGTGGTCACATATGCATCATCATAACACACACCATTCAGAGAGAACGCAAAGTAGACACGCAACGAACATCCCAAGTTATTGCAATACATACAGGCTTTTCCCTGGAAAGTGCTTTGATACCATAAAATGTAACATCCCGTGATAACCCGGATTGTTAACATACTATCGTATTAAGCCACGCTTAATTAAATGCGGAATAACTTTTTCTTTAATTCACTTATGACGTCATTAAACTTAACCAACTTGATTACTTAATCAATTTCATAAAGTACTGCCCGTATGTAAATTGCAAGACAACTAACTGAAATACCTCATATATAGATATAATGTGAGTATCTAAAGCCACAGGACTACAACACATAGCCTGGGTCAAAATCCTGATACTTTAATTGCAACATTAACTAAGTAGATAATAACAAAACCATGTGGCATGGACAAACCCCATGCTCACCAAATAAGGCGCAATGCCTAACAACAGTCTCAACATAAACTTAACAGAAAACATAAACAACAGTAAAATAATCAGCATCCATCATGTCAGCAAAATACATATAAGTCTAACTCAACTCTGGCCTTCTGCCACCTGAGCCCTCTACATTACCTGAACCTGAAATAAGCATCCCCAAACGTGGGGTGAGATCTCTAAACAAGAAATCTCAGTAAGACAAGGGGTCCTCAAGGATCTTCCACCCCAAGCTAACTTACATGTGTAATATAAGTTCAAAAACAGTATTTACAATATAAGTCCCAAAACTATGCGATGCAGCAAATAATCATGCCATGTGTGTTTATCAAATCTACTGGCCAGAGAAATGCAGGAATACGTCTAAACCCACATGAGTACAAGGAACACCGCTTGCACCTCACCCACAGCCTCACCATCTTGTATGTGCCACATACTCAGGCTTACCGTATAGGTGGACACCACATGCATATCATAAAAGCACATTGCATATAATAGCTCAACAGCATTTCCAAATCATCAAAGCATGTAACACAACATGCATAAACCACATCCCCATGGGACATGGTGGAACCACAAAATGGCTAAACCGAGGACACGAAAGCTTACCTTGCAAGCTAGCTATTCAATCCAAGAGTCCACCCACTCTCAAGTCCAAACACAGCAGTATCACAATCTGATATGGACCGATAATACATCATTAATTATGCAAACCAAGCATACAACTTAAAGACTACATCTTTCCTTTACGTTTTACGTCTTAAGGCTTCCAACAAAGCCATAAGCCCTAAATCATTTGATTCTGACTTAATCCATCAATTACAGAAGTTCAACTTCCTTAATCTAGGGTCCACAAACCCCCAATAGCTTGCTGTTCACACAGCACAGCTACTGTTCTACGGAATCCCAGGATATCCGGATATACAGGGGACATATCCAGATATGCCATATCCGGATATCATACTGACTATATCCGGATATACCATATCCGGATACCCAGATCCCACATCCGAATATGCATATCCGGATACCATATCCGGATATGAATATCCGGATACTGATATCCGGATATCTGTTCGACAAATATCCGGATATCTCACGACAGAATGCAGTTTCTGCATTTCGTGAATATCCAGTCCAAAGATCCCACTTTTATCACATATACACGTTAAAGCATGCATCTTTAATCCATTTTAGGTTCATTATCATTATACCTTCTTGTTTACTTATTAAACATGGCCCAGACATCAACTTTAAGCATCACAACTTAAGATCAAAGGTGAGGGAACTTACCAAAGCTCAAAACAGAGCAACAATGGCTCTTGGAGCTCACAACTGGACCTTCAAAATTCTGACTTTGGTCCAGAACGAAAATGGAATCTCAAGGTTAGTTCTTTCTCCACAAAGGTGGCTTCTTGGACCTTAAAATTGCCATGATCATGACCCACCACACTCAACTCTCCAAACCAGCCCTCAAACTCAACTCACAGTGGCTGAGTGTGCAGCCAATGTAGTCTCACACCCTCACAACTCACACCACCAAGTGTTTGTAAGAAGAAGAGAAGAAAGAATCATGGAGGAAGTGGTCCAAGACTCAAGAAATGGTGAAGGGGAGTCAATGAAACAGTAGACACCCTTCAGCCACCCAAACTCACGTAAGAAATAATGCAACCTAGGGTTTTGTGCCCTTAGTATGCATATAAATAAGCAATTAGTCCCTAGCGCGCAATATTAGCCTTAATAGCAATGCAAAAGATCTTGATCCCAAACTTTGGAATCTAGACCTACACATTTTTCTAAGATTTTTCATATTTTTATTTTATTTTTCGGAGCAACTTTCCGGTACGCGCTTTTCCATAGCCAGTGTTAGTTCTGGCATCAGATTATATTATTTTGACCTGAAACTTGTTTTACAAGTCCTACATAGTATTCTAGTAATTATCATGCATTCGTTATAATTTTCCGGGATACTTTTCCGGTACGCATTTATACCGAGTAGCAGAACCGGTATATGCGCTTTTCTTCCGAAAAGCGACTTTCATCTTTTTTACTCACTCAGTATAATTATTTAAGCCAAATAATAATTATTAAGGTCAATTATGGAATCTTTTCCTAATTATCATAATTAATTTACTAATTACCTTATTAACGGTGCGAGTTCTTATATTCACCCCACCTTTTTAAGGATTTTGTCCTCAAAATCAGAAACATACATGTCTCGAAAGTCGGGATACTGCCGGAGAAGCTCATCCTCTCGCTCCCACGTGCACTCCTCGGGACTACGCCCAGTCCACTGTATAACACCTCGTAAATTCAAATGTGAATTTATTGGATAAAATGTGGGTTAAAAGGGGAGGATTAGTGAAAATCCCAAAATTGGGGTCAAAATGAGTATCAAGGGCAAAATGGTAAATTGCCAAAAAACGTAAACCGAGGCATGAAAATTGGAGTTAGGGATCTCAAATGATAAAAATAATGTCGGATATGGACTCATGGCGAAAAATTGAGTGAATAGGCAAGTTTGTGAAATATTGATGAATAGTGATTTTCTAGTGTAAAATACTGTGGTATGAGTGCACCGATAAGTGTGAAATTTTTTATCAATATTTTTAGGAAAGAAAAATATGTAATGAACTAGAAAAATAGGTAGATTGAGAATCTGTGATCAGAATTAATGATTGGATTAAAGTTAAATCGCGTGTGGGACCCGCGGGACCAAAGTCCACTTAAGTTCACACCTTTCCCACGCCCTCTCTCCTCTTCCTCTTCTTCTACCCGTGAGCTCCCTTCCCCATTGATGAAAAACCCATTTTCCTTCTTCCTTCCACCATTTGAGCTATCCTCCACCAAATCCTTTGATTTTGGTGTTGAAATTTATTGTAAAGCACCTTCTAAAGCCATTGGTGGTACTCCCAAGCCTCGAAATCATCTCTTTGGGGCGCTATTGAGCAAGGTCAGATTCGAAATATTGGGGGTTTTGGGTGTTCTTGGAGCCATTGGACTTCTCCTTGCTTGGATGAACCTTGGAGGAGTGTCTAGCATTCATTGTGAGTATATTTGTAGTATTTTTTTCGGTTGATTTTGTATATCCAAAAATATGAACTCTAAGCCTTTAATATTAGATGTGTGGTGATAGAGAGCTTAAATGGAAAAATGGTATTAGATGAAAATGTCTTAGAATGATGTATTGGAGCTAGAAATGCAATAAAAATTATTGGTGAAAAATGCTCATAACTTAGGATTTTTGAATGATGCCTAAGATTTGTGATTAATGAATTATGTAAGAAATGGATTGATAAGTTGTTGCATGATGTGTTAATAGAATTATATGATGAATGAAAGTGTTAAATTGAATTGAAAAGCCTTGGGGCATACTTCTTGAAGAATTCGAATTATGAAGAAAAGTAAGGAAAAATGATGTAAAAATGGTGTAGTCGAGGTTGAATGATTGAAAATGATGTTTAAATGGATGATGGGATAGTGTGATATGGTGGAATGAGAAGAAAGAATGTGTGATGCATGATGTATTTGGTAAATTGATCTATAAAAGAGATTGAAGTAAAATGATATGGAAAATAGCCTTAGGCTTAAGTGGTTATGTTGGTTAGCATTATTGCGAAGATAATTGACTATATGTGATTTATGATGATCATGATTGTTGATCAATATAGGTTGCCTCTCTTGGACTCTATGGGAGCGGATTAAGCTTGGAGCTTACGTATGGAGCATTGGCTCGGTGTTGAGGTAACCTTTGGAACTGGGGTTTAGTCCCTTGTGTGCTCCACCACACCTAGTGGAAGGTTGTGGTTGGATTTTGTGTCATTGGACATTGTGTGATTATGTGTTTCATGCTTTATTGCATGTTATGTGTGAAATTGTTTGGTCACTGGCCAGTTGACGTGTGTTGGTTTGGACATCCGCTGGATAATTCCGCTGGGGATTCCAGTTGGGTTTTGCCGTGGGGTCGACTCTGGGAGCGACACCAGGATGATCCAAACGTGGGACTTCCGCTGGATAGGGCTCATGAGGAGTTCCAGTTGGGTTTTGTCATGGAGTCTTCTCAACCATGGGAGAGGCGCCAGGAAGGTCTCGGGAGTTATAAGATGGAGTCCTTGAACGTAATCCAATTGTGGATGTTCTCGGTTTGTCTCCAGTTGTTTGTGATATTGTATGTCATGCATTTTACATAAATGTCATTGTTGCACATTGAGTGAGCCATGGGGTGGAGAAGCCTCCAGGGCCCTTGGTTTACTGAGATATATTTGTATATCTCACCCCGTGTTTGGGGGCATCATTTCAGGTTAGGTTGAGCCTGGAGGAGTGGAGCATGAGGTGCATATTGGAGGCACAGTGTGTTGAGGATTTGATTGGGACACACCTTGCATATGTTTAATGCTTTGGATTTAGATCATGAACTTGTGCATGTTGAAAATGCCATGCCTTTGTATGTTCATGATTACATGTTAAGTCCTTTAAATTTGATGTATATGTATGCCTTTAGTATCTATTGTATATTTTGCGTGAGCATGGGACTTGTCCATTGCCACATTTCTTGTATTTGAGGCCTTGATACATGATGTTGTAAATGGCTCATTATTGTTGTAAAATGGCCACAAACTCAAGGATTATGTAATGGATGCATTCTTGTATGAAAATGCATGATGGAAGGGCCTAGAGCCTACATTAGGGTATGTGTAAGTGTTGTGTGGAGTATTAAGGTGTTAGGAATGGATTACACAACTCCTTTTGGACTTAAAAAGCTGTCTACTGTCATTTTTATTGCATAGTAATCGATTACCCAAGCATGGTAATCGACTACCATGCAACAGGGGACAAAATAAATGCTACTGTCTGCCTGGTAATCGATTACCAGAGGCTTGGTAATCGATTACCAAGTGGAGTAATCGATTACCCAACTTTGGTAATCGATTACCAGAGAACAGGGGATGAAAAATTGGCTACTGCCTCATTTTTAACTGGTGGTAATCGATTACCACTCCCTGGTAATCGATTACCACAGTGTAAATTTTGAAAATTCAGGTTTTTCTAGACAAAAAGAAAGGGGCTTAACTTAGTGTGTAGAACTCCAAATGGTGCGCGGTTTGAAACCACGCGTAGCTAATATAAAGGACTATAACATGGTAAGATGTGAGAGTAAGATGATGAGTTTAAATGGGTTGAACAAAAAGAAAGATTAGTGATGTTAGTAAACTGAATGATTCCGCGAATTGCATTTACAATTATAGTGTTGTTTTAATTGATTACGGAAAAGGTTATTGTTATGAAAAGGAATATGATAAAAGGAAAAAAGTTGCCCGTAATTTAATTAACTCAATTACTGTGATTGTAACTGCGCTTAATATCATATTTGTTGTTAACACACCGGTCCGGTAACGGGGTGTTACATTTATGGTATCAGAGCAGTTTCTTAGGGAACTCTGATGATTGTGTGATTGTGGTGAGTGCTGTATAGTTGTACGTAGACTCTTATTGAGTACTGCACATGTGATTCCTTAGTTTGGGCCTGATCAACCCATTTCTTCGTGTTATATGTGTGGTCAGTATAAGATGCCTTCGTGACAACCCTGGAGCACTAATGCCAGTCCTTAGGCTGAGGTTGTGGGTGCAGTGTGGACTGCTCCACGGACTGATATGTTAGTAAGTGAATTTGATGTAATTGAGGACTTAGTGAGAATAAATTGAGATAAGATGTATAACCATTTTGGGTAGAATGCTACCATAGTTGAATGTGGTCTTATGGTGAGTAAGTATGATTGAATTGAGTTGATATTGGTATGGTGATGTTGGTAAGTCTTCCCAAATTGTACGGGGAGTTAGAACAATTGAGTATATGTGGGAATTAGTGGTATATCTTTGACATGGTGGGGGATTGGAACCCCGATGAATTCGTGAAAATTTGAATATGAGTGTTTATATGTAAGTTTGGATACCTTAGGGTAAAATAAGGAGGTTATAAGACCCTTGATAAGGGCATACACTTGGATGAATCAAGATGTTTGGATGTGGAAGTAAATTGAATTTTCAAAATTTGGACTGAGGATTGTGAGTACCTTAAAAAAAAAAAAAAAAAAAACTATGGAAATGATGTGTAGATACTTCAATGTTGAAATATGGGACTTTAGCCTATGATGGATTAATGTTGGCTGAATATAAGTGAAGATATCATATGTATAAAAAGTATAATATAAGAAGTTGAGGAAATTGCCATGGGTGGCATTGGAAGAACTTGATTGAAAGTATGAAGGTCCATAATATAATGATGGTTGGACTTAACAAATGTGCTTCCATGTAACTGAGTGTGGTGTAGTAATGGTACTAATATGCTTCCATAATGTTGTGTAGCATTAAAATGTTGATGATGTGGCCTAACTTTATGTGGATAAAAATCCTGTGATGGCTAAGTACCAGTATATATATATATATATATATATATATATATATATATATATATTTGTATGTCTTGTGAAGGCCGGGGTGCCTACATGTATATCTGTGTTGTAATGAATTAGTAAGCTCTTTGGTAAAAGAACAATGATGCAAGTGAAATCCCCTATGATGAGAAATGTTTGAAGAGATTGTCTCTTTGGAGTGTCATTGGATGCTCAATGTGGTATGGGATTCGTGATAGAGTCCCGGTGTGCAAGTTATACCATGGCACACATGTTGGTAATAATGTGACAATTAAGATTGTCCTGGGTTTCCCTTGTGGATTGAATCCTAAGAGGTGTTGCTCTTGGAAGTCCCAGGCGAGCACCGCTCGAAGTTGAAGTGTATCTGGTGGTCCTGATGTGCTGAATGCATGGACGGGTAAGTGAGGGCACCCTTGGTGTCATAGTGAAATATTGAGAGAAAAGTGATGTTATTTTAATGAAGTGGATCTTCTACAGTGTTGAGCATAGTTGCTATGAGTCATGATGGACAACAGATTAGAACTGTACCGAGCATGGGTACTGATAAGAATTAAAGATTATGTGCCAAAGTATGAGGAAGATGTTGGAATCATGTGGTGATGATTATGTTGTGGACTAAGACTAATGACTAGTCAAGTTAAATGAGTATATTGTTGAGAAAAGAACCATATGTGGAAGGTCATAGTGAATGGTGCAATAGTAAGATATAACTAGTATACCATTATGTATCTATATAAGACTATGTTTGCCGTTATATATGGATGTGATGTGAATGTGTTTATCTCTGTGTGGCTTATATGCCCGGAGTGTATGGCTATCTCCGTATGGATTATGTTCCCGGAGATTATTATTATTTTGTATAAGTAATGTGCTGTGAGGTAGAACCTCGTGTTAGTGGGACTGTTAGTACAGCCGATGGCATGTTACCTCTTCTTGCGTGAATTATAAGAACAGATTCTTTGATTGGTGGGGCATTGCATCTGGGGCCCTTAGGACAGCAAGAGCTCGAGGGGTTAAACCTAAGGATGTTCTTACCCACTGCATTGGAGGATTGTATCTTGTGAGGAGCGCAAGAGGTGAATTTTGGATAACTGTAAGTGAACAGTAATCTGTCTAATAGGATGAAATGTGTGAGGTGCCATGAGATGGTAGTTTGATGTATGATTTTGGGCACTCGGAGGTGTGCGTATTCGTGTACCAAGTGTGGTATTATGTAATTGTGGTTTTACGAAAATTGTGAAATGAATCGTTGGATTATCACCCTATGTGAAGGGAATGAAAAATTGATTAGTACTGATGGATTGAGTCAAAGTCTTCTGGGAAGGCTTGTGATGGCGATATGTTAAACTATGTTGGTGGTCAATGGTTTTTAATAAGTGATTAACTGTGAGGTAGTTAAGTAAGGAGGTGTGATACTAGCCGTTAAATAGAATGTTATTTGGTGAAATAAAAGGTTGATATCTTTGCCCTGGTGGTCGAGTTACTGATGGAGTTGTATAGATGCAAATTATAGTGAGAGATGTGTTGAAAATACACAATGTTGATGTTGTTCTTGGCTAGGTACCAAGATATATGATTGAGTGTGCTAGTAGTACTTTGAATAGTCCGAGAGACTTGTGTAACAGCCGATATGAAATTATGAAAGTAATGATAGTGATGGATTTAGTCCTTGTGGCATGATAAATAGGCTTTGAAAATCCCTATATGATAGGACAGGTATGAGAGAGAGATAATGTGTGACCTTGGAATGATACATACTGGTTGAATGAAATGATGATGAAGGTGAGGTGTATAGAATGAAATACATGTGGAATTGATAACATGAGTATGGAGCAGTAATTAAAGAAAATTGTTAGTTGAAATCTTAGGCATGTTGCCTTTAATGTGAGAAATCAATGATGAACTATGTGTCAAGTTTTGAGATGATTAGTTGAAACTGTAAGTATGATCTAGTATATGAAAATTAATGAGTGAACTCGTGATAGAAGGCTTTGAAATGGCCGATGTAATGTATAGATTGTAATGTGTGGTCCATTGGGTACCAGTTAAATGTCTTGAGGAAGTGATTCGCCATTGTGTTTTGGTGAAAGTGGTAAACCTGTAAGGTTAGATTGACAGTTGAGCACAAAGATGGTGCTTATTTTAAGATAAAGTGCAGAAATCAAATTGCACGTTGTAGGTTAAGAACATGACAAAAGAAAAATGTGTACATACGAGTTGTGGCTAAATGCCAAAAATGAGGATTATTCCCTCAGAAAATAAAAGTATAGTGAGCGTGAACTAGATGACTACTCGGTGAATTGCACTGAGGGGATGTGAGATTCCATAATAGTGTTTAATGTGGAATAAGAAAGGTGGAAAAATTGATGACAAGAGTACATACTCCGTAGAAATAAAAATCAGAGAAGGATAATTGTGGCTGAAATGTGTCAGATAGTAATAGTTGTCTGTGTGGCACAGATTGAACAGAACGTGATATGACCCTATGGGTATAGTTATTGATGCATTAATTAGGTGGGAAAACCTTCCAAGGGAAATTATGGGCTATATGTGCTAGGTAGCCGGACTTGTGAAAAGAAATTGGCTTGGTAAAGCAGAGAAAGTGCGCTACTGCGACGTGCGCTCCGGTTGTTCACATGTGGTGTCACCGGATGATGTTGAAACTGGGGAGGACTTGAAGTCCCCCATCGGGCCTTTGAAATGCAAGGCCATTGTGAAAAGAGGCTGAAAAGCCAAAAGATTGAAATGTAAACATTTAGTTTGAAGCCCGCACACTTGATGAAGCTACTTGGGGACGGGAGACTGAGATTTTCCGTCTGTGTCCTGAGTTAGCATATGTGTATAGTTGATTTTGCGGACAAAATTCCAAAAAGGTGGGGTGAATATAACACCTCGTAAATTCAAATGTGAATTTATTGGATAAAATGTGGGTTAAAAGGGGAGGATTAGTGAAAATCCCAAAATTGGGGCCAAAATGAGTATCAAGGGCAAAATGGTAAATTGCCAAAAAACGTAAACCGAGGCATGAAGAATGGAGTTAGGGATCTCAAATGATAAAAATAATGCCAGATATGGACTCAGGGCGAAAAATTGAGTGAATAGGCAAGTTTGTGAAAAATTGATGAATAGTGATTTTCTAGTGTAAAATACTGCGGTATGAGTGCACCGATAAGTGTGAAATTTTTTATCAATATTTTTAGGAAAGAAAAATATGTAATGAACCAGAAAAATAGGTAGATTGAGAATCTGTGATCAGAATTAATGATTGGATTAAAGTTAAATCGCGTGTGGGACCCGTGGGACCAAAGTCCACTTAAGTTCACACCTTTCCCACGCCCTCTCTCTCCTCTTCCTCTTCTTCTACCCGTGAGCTCCCTTCCCCATTGATGAAAAACCCATTTTCCTTCTTCCTTCCACCATTTGAGCTATCCTCCACCAAATCCTTTGATTTTGGTGTTGAAATTTATTGTAAAGCACATTCTAAAGCCATTGGTGGTACTCCCAAGCCTCGAAATCATCTCTTTCGGGCGCTATTGAGCAAGGTCAGATTCGAAATATTGGGGGTTTTGGGTGTTCTTGGAGCCATTGGACTTCTCCTTGCTTGGATGAACCTTGGATGAGTGTCTAGCATTCATTGTGAGTATATTTGTAGTATTTTTTTTCGGTTGATTTTGTATATCCAAAAATATGAACTCTAAGCCTTTAATCTTAGATATGTGGTGATAGAGAGCTTAAATGGAAAAATGGTATTAGATGAAAATGTCTTAGAATGATGTATTGGAGCTAGAAATGCAATAAAAATTATTGGTGAAAAATGCTCATAACTTAGGATTTTTGAATGATGCCTAAGATTTGTGAAAATGAATTATGTAAGAAATGGATTGATAAGTTGTTGCATGATGTGTTAATAGGATTATATGATGAATGGAAGTGTTAAATTGAATTGAAAAGCCTTGGGGCATACTTCTTGAAGAATACGAATTATGAAGAAAAGTAAGGAAAAATGATGTAAAAATGGTGTAGTTGAGGTTGAATGATTGAAAATGATGTTTAAATGGATGATGGGATAGTGTGATATGGTGGAATGAGAAGAAAGAATGTGTGATGCATGATGTATTTGGTAAATTGATCTATAAAAGAGATTGAAGTAAAATGATATGGAAAATAGCCTTAGGCTTAAGTGGTTATGTTGGTTAGCATTATTGCGAAGATAATTGACTATATGTGATTTATGATGATCATGATTGTTTATCAATATAGGTTGCCTCTCTTGGACTCTATGGGAGCGGATTAAGCTTGGAGCTTACGTATGGAGCATTGGCTCGGTGTTGAGGTAACCTTTGGAACTGGGGTTTAGTCCCTTGTGTGCTCCACCACACCTAGTGGAAGGTTGTGGTTGGATTTTGTGTCATTGGACATTGTGTGATTATGTGTTTCATGCTTTATTGCATGTTATGTGTGAAATTGTTTGGTCACTGGCCAGTTGACGTGTGTTGGTTTGGACATCCGCTGGATAATTCCGCTGGGGATTCCAGTTGGGTTTTGCCGTGGGGTCGACTCTGGGAGCGACACCAGGATGATCCAAACGTGGGACTTCCGCTGGATAGGGCTCATGAGGAGTTCCAGTTGGGTTTTGCCATGGAGTCTTCTCAACCATGGGAGTGGCGCCAGGAAGGTCTCGGGAGTTATAAGATGGAGTCCTTGAACGTAATCCAATTGTGGATGTTCTCGGTTTGTCTCCAGTTGTTTGTGATATTGTTTGTCATGCATTTTACATAAATGTCATTGTTGCACATTGAGTGAGCCATGGGGTGGAGAAGCCTCCAGGGCCCTTGGTTTACTGAGATATATTTGTATATCTCACCCCGTGTTTGGGGGCATCATTTCAGGTTAGGTTGAGCCTGGAGGAGTGGAGCATGAGGTGCATATTGGAGGCACAGTGTGTTGAGGATTTGATTGGGACACACCTTGCATATGTTTAATGCTTTGGATTTAGATCATGAACTTGTGCATGTTGAAAATGCCATGCCTTTGTATGTTCATGATTACATGTTAAGTCCTTTAAATTTGATGTATATGTATGCCTTTAGTATCTATTGTATATTTTGCGTGAGCATGGGACTTGTCCATTGCCACATTTCTTGTATTTGAGGCCTTGATACATGATGTTGTAAATGGCTCATTATTGTTGTAAAATGGCCACAAACTCAAGGATTATGTAATGGATGTATTCTTGTATGAAAATGCATGATGGAATGGCCTAGAGCCTACATTAGGGTATGTGTAAGTGTTGTGTGGAGTATTAAGGTGTTAGGAATGGATTACACAACTCCTTTTGGACTTAAAAAGCCGTCTACTGTCATTTTTACTGCATAGTAATCGATTACCCAAGCATGGTAATCGATTACCATGCAACAGGGGATGAAATAAATGCTACTGTCTGCCTGGTAATCGATTACCAGAGGCTTGGTAATCGATTACCAAGTGGAGTAATCGATTACCCAACTTTGGTAATCGATTACCAGAGAACAGGGGATGAAAAATTGGCTACTGCCTCATTTTTAACTGGTGGTAATCGATTACCACTCCCTGGTAATCGATTACCACAGTGTAAATTTTGAAAATTCAGGTTTTTCTAGACAAAAAGAAAGGGGCTTAACTTAGTCTGTAGAACTCCAAATGGTGCGCGGTTTGAAACCACGCGTAGCTAATATAAAGGACTATAACATGGTAAGATGTGAGAGTAAGATGATGAGTTTAAATGGGTTGAACAAAAAGAAAGATTAGTGATGTTAGTAAACTGAATGATTCCGCGAATTGCATTTACAATTATAGTGTTGTTTTAATTGATTACGGAAAAGGTTATTGTTATGAAAAGGAATATGATAAAAGGAAAAAAGTTGCCCGTAATTTAATTAACTCAATTACTGTGATTGTAACTGCGCTTAATATCATATTTGTTGTTAACACACCGGTCCGGTAATGGGGTGTTACACACTGCACCTTGACCATCGGAATGATCTTACTTCTAAGTTGTTTCTCGCCTCGATCGAGAATCTTGAGTGGTCCGACGGGAGTCTTTAGGTTCTCCCGAACCTCCACATCATCCGGCTGCACCACGTGCGAAGGATCTGCTATGTACCTCCGAAGCTGAGACACGTGAAACACGTCATGGATGTTGGCTAGGTTCGGAGGTAAGGCAAGTCGATAGGCAACAGGTCCTACTCTACCAAGGATCTGGTAGGGCCCAATGAACCGCGGGCTCAACTTCCTCACTCCGAGTGCCCGTCCAACACCGGTGACAGTGAAAGTCTCACAAACACATGCTCACCCTCACTGAACTCCAGTGGACGATACTTGACATCGTAGTAGCTCTTCTGGCGATTCTGCGCCTGCTTCAACTTTTCCCTGATCATCTGGATCTGCTAGGTAGTATCTTGGACAAAGTCCAAGCCAAATAGCTCTTTGTCTCCAACCTCGGACCAGCAAGTAGGAGTCCGAAACCTCCTACCATACAGCGCCTCGTAGGGTGCCATGCCCAGACTAGCATGAAAACTGTTGTTGTACGAGAATTCTACCAACGGAAGGTACCTATCCCATGCAGAACCCTGCTCCAACGTGCAAGCTCTCAGCATGTCCTCCAATGTCTGGATGGTCCGCTCAGTCTGTCCGTCAGTCTGAGGGTGATAGGCGGTACTCAATCTCAACTGCATACCAAAAGCCTCCTGCAGCGCCTCCCAGAACCGAGATGTGAACTTCGGGTCCCTATCACTGACGATACTCTCGGGCACTCCGTGAAGCCTCACAATCTCGCGGACATAAAGCTTGGCCAACTGCTCTGTAGTGAAGCTCACCTTCACTGGAAGAAAATGGACAGACTTAGTCAATCTGTCCACAATGACCTAGATAGAGTCACAACCAGTCTGAGTCTTAGGCAATCCCACCACGAAGTCCATGGAAATACACTCTCACTTCCACTGTGGAATCTCAAGAGGTTGAAGCTTACCAGACGGTTTCCGGTGCTCGATCTTCACTTTCTGACAAATAAGGCACTTGGACACATAGACCACAATGTCCTTCTTCATGCCCGGCCACCAAAAATTTCTCTTTAAATCCTGATACATCTTTGTTGCACCAGGGTGGATAGTAAACCGGCCCTTATGAGCCTCTGCCATAACCTCCTCAGTAAATGGCCATCGAGGGATAACAACCCTCTTCTGGAACAACAGCAAGCCATCCTCGTTCCAAGATATACCGTCCTGGTTCTTCACATGGTCAAGGCACTCTCTCTGCACTTGCGCCTCTTTAATCTTTTCCATCAGCTCATTAATCACCTCTGCTGTTTCCATTTCAAGCAGTGCACCCCCAAACAAGGAATTCACTCTCAAGTCTCTGAACTTTTCAATTACCTCGTAGTCGCTCATCATCAAGCTGGATAAGCTCACGGATTTCCGACTCAAAGCATCGGCTACCACATTGGCCTTGCCAGGATGATACCTCAACTCAAAGTCGTAGTCCTTCAAGAACTCCATCCATCGCCGCAGTCTCATGTTCAAATCTTTCTGGTCAAACAGATATTTCAGACTCTTGTGGTCATTGAATACAGCAAACTTCATGCCAAACAGGTAATGCCTCCAAATCTTGAAAGCAAAAACAATGGCTGCCAACTCCAAGTCGTGAGTCGGGTAGTTCTCCTCATGAGGTTTCAACTGTCTTGAAGCATAAGCAACAACTTTCCCTTTCTGCATCAACACACAGCCTAGCCCCTTTCCTTAGGCATCGCAATATAACTCAAACTGCTCCGCAGGATCAGGAAGGACTAACACAGGAGCAGTAGTCAGTCTCTCCTTCAACTCCTGGAAGCACTCCTCACACTCATGTGTCCACACGAATGGAGTCTCCTTTCGGGTAAGGCGAGTCATCGGTAACACCATCTTGGAGAATCCTTCTATGAACCTCCTGTAGTACCCAGCCAAACCCAAGAAGCTTCTCACTTCTGTAACCGTCTTGGGCCTCTCCCAATCTATCACGGCCTCAATCTTGTTAGGATCAACTGCAACTCCATCAGCAGAAATCACATGACCCAGAAATTTCACCGCCTTGAGCCAAAACTCACATTTTGACGGCTTAGCATAAAGCTTTTTCTCTTTCAACACTTGCAAAACAATCTTCAAGTGCTCAGCATGCTCCTCCTCGGTCTTGGAGTAAATCAAGATATCGTCAATGAAGATGATCACAAACTGATCCAGGTACGGCTGGAAGATCCTGTTCATGTAGTCCATGAACACTGCAGGTGCATTGGTGAGTCCAAACGGGATCACCAAATACTCATAATGCCCGTACCTCGAGCGAAATGCTATTTTTGGGACATCCTCCGGCTTAACCCGTATCTGATGGTAACCGGACCGGAGATCAATCTTGGAATATACGCAAGCACCCCTGAGCTGGTCCAGCAAATCATCAATGCGTGGGAGGGGATACTTGTTCTTGATTGTCACCTTGTTCAACTGTCTGTAGTCGGTGCACAACCGCATAGTCCCATCTTTCTTTTTCACAAAAATGACCAGTGCTCCCCAAGGAACACACTCGGTCGAATGAAATCCTTCGCTGAAAGCTCCTCAATATGCTTCTTCAGCTCTGCCAACTCCGGTGGCGACATCCGGTATGGAGCCAACGAAATAGGCCCCACACCAGGCAATAAATCTATGGAGAACTCTATCTCCCTTTGCGGTGGAAACTCAGGAATCTCCTCGGGAAACACCTCGAGGAATTCCCTCACCACAGGAATGCCAGTGAGATCCTCCTGTGTCCCACTCACCAAACCTCCCAACATGACATAGCCAAATGCCCCTGCTCTCAAGGCCCTCCTCGCCTGCAGGACTGAAATGAACGGTGAGGAACTGGCTGTGGACCCACCCGGAGACATCACCACTCTCTTGGCACAACAATCAATCAATGCACAGTTTCTGGACAACCAATCCATGCCAAGAATAATCTCCAGGTTGGCCATCGGCAATCCTATCAGATCTACCGAGAAGTCATGGCCATCCCACTGAAACGCAACATCGCGATGGACAGTGGAGGTCAAACATTTTTCTCCGGTGGCGGTGGTCACCCGCATCGGTGGAGAAAGCACATCACTGGGCAACTCAAGCCCCACAGCAATAGGGGTAGCAACAAATGAATGCGTTGCCCCGGAATCAAACAATACATCAACAGCTGAACCACCAATGGTAACAGTACCTCTGACCAGGTTCGGAGCTCTGTCCGACTGCTAACGATCAAGTGTGTATACTCGCCTCGTAGTAGGTGGCACTGCTGGCGCTCCAGCAGGAACCATCTGCAATGGCACAGCCTGCACTGCAGCAACTCTCGCCGTCGGGCAATCTCTGGAGTAGTGGCCCTCCTTGCCACACTGGAAGCATATTAGCTTACCGGTAGCACACGACCCAAAATGTGACTTCCCACATCCCGAGCATCTGGGAGCAGGAGGTCTAGCTGCGCTCCCCTGAGTAGAAGTCTTTTTGAACTGATTTGGCGCTTGCTTAGCCGCCAACTGTTTGCCCTTGCCCTTGTTTGCAAACTTCTTATCCCTCCAGGGAACGGAACCGCCGGTACCCTGAGGCACCTCAATCTTGGCCCTCTTGGACTTACTCGTGATGTAGAAGTCCTCAATATCACGACACTGCTGGACCAGCGGCCCAAAATCTCTGGAAGCAGACCCAGCTAAGTAACTAGCAATATCCTCACTAAGTCCCCTGCGGAACTTAGCAGCCAAGAATGTAGGAGTAGGCCTCGCCATCCTGAAGTGTGAAAACTTCACCAGCTCATTAAACTTGGCCAGGTACTCGTCAACTGACAATGAGCCCTGAATCAAATGGTCAAACTCCCCTTGCTTCCTCTCCTGAGCATCATACAGGAAATACTGACCCAGAAAACACTCCTCGAAGAACGGCCACGTCATCACACGACCCTGCATCTCATAGACGCGAGAAATGTTGGTCCACCACTCATGGGCCTCGCCCTCCAGCATGTAAGTGGCAAACATCAGCTTCTGCGGATCGGTACACTGCATGATCCGGAAGATCTTGTCCAACGCCTGTAACCATCTGGCAGCAGCAATGAGATCATAAGATCTGTCGAAAGAAAGTGGCTTATGCTTACGGAAAGCATTCAGCCTGCGATCGATCTCGTCACGATCCTCCGCAAAAACGGGTATGGTCTGCAAAGCCCTCGTCAAATGACTGCCCTCGCCCATCTGGCTCTGGGTGTCCTCCTGTTGACTAGGCGGAGGTGGAGGCGGTGGCGGCGGTGGAGGTGGTGGAGGACACTGGCCAGCAGCAGGACCAGCCCTCAACTCCTCCAACATGACCCTCATCATAGTCACGTTGGCCATCCGGCTCTCCTCCAGAACCTCAGCGGTGGCTCTCCGGTTTGCCTCTCTGATAGCGTCCAGCATCGCCTGGTTTGCCAACCTCGTGGCCTCCTGGTCGGCTAGTCAGGCCGCCTGCATCTCAGCTAATGCAGCCAGGATAGGATCCGATTGATCCTCGCTCGTACTAGGGTTCCTCCTTGGTGGCACCATGACTCTGCACAAGTTACACAAAGAATGAGTTGATCAGGCCCACGCCATGTGGTCACATATGCATCATCATAACACACACCATTTAGAGAGAACGCAAAGTAGACACGCAACGAACATCCCAAGTTATTGCAATACATACAGGCTTTTCCCTGGAAAGTGCTTTGATACCATAAAATGTAACATCCCGTGATAACCCGGATTGTTAACATACTATCGTATTAAGCCACGCTTAATTAAAATGCGGAATAACTTTTTCTTTAATTCACTTATGACGTCATTAAACTTAACCAACTTGATTACTTAATCAATTTCATAAAGTACTGCCCGTATGTAAATTGCAAGACAACTAACTGAAATACCTCATATATAGATATAATGTGAGTATCTAAAGCCACAAGACTACAACACACAGCCTGGGTCAAAATCCTGATACTTTAATTGCAACATTAACTAAGTAGATAATAACAAAACCATGTGGCATGGACAAACCCCATGCTCACCAAATAAGGCACAATGCCCAACAACAGTCTCAACATAAACTTAACAGAAAACATAAACAACAGTAAAATAATTAGCATCCATCATGTCAGCAAAATACATATAAGTCTAACTCAACTCTGGCCTCCTGCCACCTGAGCCCTCTACATTACCTGAACCTGAAATAAGCGTCCCCAAACGTGGGGTGAGATCTCTAAACAAGAAATCTCAGTAAGACAAGGGGTCCTCAAGGATCTTCCACCCCAAGCTCACTTACATGTGTAATATAAGTTCAAAAATAGTATTTACAATATAAGTTCCAAAACTATGCGATGCAGCAGATAATCATGCCATGTGTGTTTATCAAATCTATTGGCCAGAGAAATGCAGGAATACGTCTAAACCCACATGAGTACAAGGAACACCGCTTGCACCTCACCCACAGCCTCACCATCTTGTATGTGCCACATACTCAGGCTTACCGTATAGGTGGACACCACATGCATATCATAAAAGCACATTGCATATAATAGCTCAATAGCATTTCCAAATCATCAAAGCATGTAACACAACATGCATAAACCACATCCCCATGGGACATGGTGGAACCACAAAATGGCTAAACCAAGGACACGAAAGCTTACCTTGCAAGCTAGCTATTCAATCCAAGAGTCCACCCACTCTCAAGTCCAAACACAGCAGTATCACAATCTGATATGGACCGATAATACATCATTAATTATGCAAACCAATCATACAACTTAAAGACTATGTCTTTCCTTTACGTTTTACGTCTTAAGGCTTCCAACAAAGCCATAAGCCCTAAATCATTTGATTCTGACTTAATCCATCAATTACAGAAGTTCAACTTCCTTAATCTAGGGTCCACAAACCCCCAATAGCTTGCTGTTCACACAACACAGCTACTGTTCTGCGGAATCCCAGGATATCCGGTAATACAGGGGACATATCCGAATATGCCATATCCGGATATCATACTGACCATATCCGGATATACCATATCCGGATACCCAGATCCCATATCCGAATATGCATATCCGGATACCATATCCGGATATGAATATCCGGATACCATATCCGGATACTGATATCCGGATATCTGTTCGACAAATATCCGGATATCTCACGACAGAATGCAGTTTCTGCATTTCGTGAATATCCAGTCCAAAGATCCCACTTTTAACACATATACACGTTAAAGCATGCATCTTTAATCCATTTTAGGTTCATTATCATTATACCTTCTTGTTTACTCATTAAACATGGCCCAGACATCAACTTTAAGCATCACAACTTAAGATCAAAGGTGAGGAAACTTACCAAAGCTCAAAACAGAGCAACAATGGCTCTTGGAGCTCACAACTGGACCTTCAAAATTCTGACTTTGGTCCAGAACGAAAATGGAATCTCAAGGTTAGTTCTTTCTCCACAAAGGTGACTTCTTGGACCTTAAAATTGCCATGATCATGACCCACCACACTCAACTCTCCAAACCAGCCCTCAAACTCAACTCACAGTGGCTGAGTGTGCAGCCAATGTAGTCTCACACCCTCACAACTCACACCACCAAGTGTTTGTAAGAAGAGAAGAAAGAATCATGGAGGAAGTGGTCCAAGACTCAAGAAATGGTGAAGGGGAGTCAATAAAACAGTAGACACCCTTCAGCCACCCAAACTCACGTAAGAAATAATGCAACCTAGGGTTTTGTGCCCTTAGTATGCATATAAATAAGCAATTGGTCCCTAGCGCGCAGTATTAACCTTAATAGCAACGTAAAAGATCTTGATCCCAAACTTTGGAATCTAGACCTACACATTTTTCTAAGATTTGTCATATTTTTATTTTATTTTTTGGAGCACCTTTCCGGTACACGCTTTTCCATAGCTAGTGTCAGTTCTGGCATCAGATTACATTATTTTGACCTGAAACTTGTTTTACAAGTCCTACATAATATTCTAGTAATTATCATGCATTCGTTATAATTTTTCGGGATACTTTTCCGGTACGCATTTATACCGGGTAGCAGAACCGGTATCTGCGCTTTTCTTCCGAAAAGTGACTTTCAGCATTTTTACTCACTCAGTATAATTATTTAAGCCAAATAATAATTATTAAGGTCAATTGTGGAATCTTTTCCTAATTATCATAATTAATTTACTAATTACCTTAATTAACGGTGCGGGTTCTTACACATTTAATGTGATCAATCATGACTTACGCAAGGCTCAACATAGCACACCCTGCACGATGTACGAACCGCCAACGAGCGAAGAACACGTGGATCATTGTAACCGTCACAGCAGGTGTGAAACGAAAGGACAGGTGATGTGATAAGACCAAATCCAACCTTTTCGACATCTGATCTCCAAATTGATCGTAACATTGTGGGTCAGACCAAAGCAAGTCTTTAAGGCCTGAAACGAACTAAGGGAAAATCCGACTTGCTAAAACTTGACTTCACAGGCAAACACCAAGGGAGATCAAGAAGCGTCACGCAAACAATCTCGGCCAAAGTAATTCCGAGCTAGCGCACAGACGTCGAAATATCAAAAAACTCTAAATCTGAGACCAACGAACTCGGACAAACCATATCTGAGGTATCACAAAGTCACCTCGGCATTCCGAGCCCCGAAATACCAAGCTGGGGGGCAACTGTTATGGATATGAATATCATATCCCAACTACCTACCTGGAAATCTACTAATGGGGAGAATCATAAGCATCTCAACGACTCTAACAGTGAGAGGGCACAAGAATAGGATCACATCCCAACAGAAGGGGAGTTGAATCCTATTGAATAGGGGGAGTTCAAAAGGCCCTAGCCTTGACAGGCAATTCATATAAATAAGATCCTAAGAACCCTAGGTAAACACTTTTGACTCATTTACGAATACTGCACACACTGTGCACACACCACTCCTTGGCTATAAGCCTATTGCTTATGTGCAGTGATTGGGATCTTGGCTATAAGCCTAGTATACACTTGATATACATTATCTCTGAGCACATACCTCACGGTATAGCAATGTGGTTTATCCAGGACCTAACAAGTCTATTCTTACTATGATTTAAAAAAAAAATAAAAAATAAAAAACTGTTACTCATGAATATTTGAACATTCGTCACCTTACATTATTCTGATTAACTAACTACTAAACATATTTCCTAAAAGAATTTATATATGCTTTACCATCAATTTTCTTGAATCATTGGCACAATCCTTTTTAAGTTGGTAGTTAAGTTATATATGAAATTTTTGTTAAATAATTCTGTAATTGCTTAACTGAGGTGATATGAGATTATGTGTGGGTAAAAGTAGGTAATATTAATAAATTATTCGTAACGTTATGATCCATAGTTAATAGAAAAAATACTTGCACAAAAGACCTTTTAAAAAGTTCCAAACGTGTTAACTGCTGGGTTTTGTGAATAATTAATCTTGTTTGGCTTTGGTAGCCGTAGATTCTGTGATTGCGTGACTCACACATTGTGTGGAGCGTGGAAGTTAGAATTCGTCATGGCTCAGCTTCTGATGGCTAACTTACCTATCTTAGATGGCAATTCCGAACGCCAAAAACCGGACAAAAGCTGTTGAAAAGGAAACGAAGAAAAGGAAAAAGAAAGAACATAAAATATTAGGTAAGAAATAATAATCAAGTAACCTCAGCCATGGGTCATAAATAACTGTCTTTTTCTCCTCTTCCTCTCTCATGGGCGCCTGCCCTAACTGAAAACGACCGCAAGCAAACTATGGTCTACCTGTTAATTTTATAAAGTTATAGAATATTATGCATAGCTGTCAAAACGGGCTACCCGGCCCGTTAGGCCCTAGCCCGCGCGAGCCAGGGCCAAAAAGCCCACAGGGCCAAACAACCCACATATTAACCAGCCCGCACGGGCCAAAAATTCATATAACCCAACGGGTTAGGGCCAGTCCGCGAGCCACATTAAAAAAATATTCTGCACCATTTTTCCAAACCATTCAGTAAAGTTACTCAAATTAAGAATTTCTATCAACACAAGTATGCAAAAATGAAATTTAGAGTAGTCCTACACAACATTCACCATTCAGTATGCAAAATCGGATTAAAAACACGCATTAAACAAAAAGAAAAATATTAAAAAATAAAGAAAATCAAGTACTAAATCAACTACAGCCTCTGCTTTCTCGGCAACCAAACAGAGTGTCACGGAAGGATTATTGAAACGCACCGACAGGGAAAAATCCGGAAGCAGCGATCCATTGATTGATGCCAAGGAAAACGCAGAGGGCTGCATATATCAACGATCTTCATCAAATTAAAGTAACATCGACAAGTTACAGTATCCAAGCATGTCTACGGCCTTGACTTTTCCTCTATCTGTTGAGGGGTAGGTAGTGGTTCCATACTGTATATGCTTCTCCTTGCACAGCAGAAGTTGTATAAATTTTCAACGGAGAGCTGAATATCGCCGGAAACTCTAAGATAAACATGCAGAAAAACCCTAAGAAAAACATATGAAGCCATTAAGTAGAAAAAAAATACTTGGGAACCGAAACTGTACCTTTGCAAAGAAGAAGAAGAACGAGTTGAAGAAAGAAGAAATCAGAAGAGAACAAGAACGAGTTGAACAATCTGTGAAGAAGAAAAACTAAGAGAAGAAGAAGAAAAAAAATGAAGAAGAACGTTCATGAAGACAAACAGAAATTGGGAAATTAGGTTTTCATAAAAAATGGGTTGGCCCGCGGTTGGCCCTTTCATAACCCAAAATGAATGAGGGCTAAAAAAAAAGAGGGTTGAAAATGGCCCTATTATTTGGGGCTAAAAAATGGCAGGACTGAAAATGAGGGTTAAAAGGGTGGCCCAATGGTTTGGGGCCTATTTGACAGCTCTAATATTATGCTTATTTTTTTTTTTAATATCTATTCTATTTAATTTTCTTCCACGTTATTAGATCAAAATTTTAATTAAACTTCATCATTTACTTATTTTTTTTTTGAAATTCTGATATAATGATATTAAAAAAAACTAAGTGGAGTTTGCATAAGGAAAAAAGTTGGCTTTAATATCCCATCTTTTTTAAATTGAAAATAAAAAGTTAATATACACACCGACTCAAATACCCACTACTCTCGTATTTGTCTATATAAACCCTGTTTCTCTTTCTCTCTCTCTTCACTTTCTATATCGGGTTTCTCAACTCGGTGATCATATTCTCTCTTCTTTACGTATGTTCTTTGGTTTTCTGGGTCTCTCTCACCTTTCAAGTTCGCATCTTTCTCTCCACTTCTGCTCAAACTCTGTGAGTCTGTGCACACCAAAACAATGGTGGATCTTCAAACCGTTTGCTGCATGTGCGGTGACGTTGGTTTCCCTGACAAGCTTTTCCGTTGCGACAAATGCCGCCATCGCTTCCAGCACTCGTATATATGCTTTCTTTCTCAATCATCATTCGCTTAAGATACCATATCATGTACATACACATACATGTGCGCATACATACTTCTACTCTAATATTCTTTTTCTTAACAAAATCTTGTTTAATTTCATAGATACAAGCAACTGTTCAACTATTGTTTTGATAACCATCATATAAAAAATGAGGATTTTGTTTATGATCATGTGCAGATATTTTTGTTTTTGCTAACTTTTATGTTCATATAAAGCTTTATGTAAGATAATTTTTTCTTCTTTTTTTTTTTAGTGTTATTTTAGGGGTGAATTAAGCTTGAATTTTAATTAATCTTTTCAGGTATTGTAGCAACTACTATGGAGAATTGCCAGAGATAGAACTGTGCGATTGGTGCCAAAGTGAGGAGAAGAACTCGAGACATATTGGCTCCAATTCGAAGAAACCGGTGGCCGGAAATGAGGCCGGAACGACAAACAGATCTGAATATTCCGGCGAGAGAATCAAACAGCATGATCGCGAAGAGACTGGCTCTGAGAAGGGGAAGAGCCCCACGCCATCGCCGCGAACCACAACACGCAGGTACAAGCTTCTCAAGGATGTAATGTGTTAAACAGAGGAAAAGTAATAAAGCGTCTCAGAAGAAGATAAAGCAATATTATAAGTGACTTATGCGACAAGTAGATGGTTTGTGTTTATAGCGTGTAGCAGTTTTGCAAAGAGTGTGTTTCTTAATTTGAGTGATCTTCTACCTCTCTTGTTTTGATTTTTACTAGTTTCCATAATCTATGGGATAAGTTTCAGGCTCTTCTCTCCATTTCTTTTAATTTTGCCCAAACATAATTGTAACTTCATATATATATATATATATATATATATATATATATATATATATATATATATATATATATTATGGAAAAAATATTTTTATACTCACTTTAGATAAGGTTATCTACATCTACCCAAGATTACGTCGTTTTGATTAATGAAGGGTGTTTATGTAATTTTAAGTGAATTAGTGAATCGTGTTTCAGTAAAATGCATATGATAAAAAAATAAACAAAATTACGAAAACATCCTTCATTAATTCACCTGAAATTACAGAAACACCCTTCATTAATCAAAACGACGTAGTTTTTGGGTAGCTGTAGATAACCTTATCTAAAGTGGGCGTATAAATGTTTACCCCATATTATATATATATATATATATATATATATATAATATATGGGAAAAGATCATTTGACTCCAGGATACGACTTATAAGTCTTACTCCTCATCCTAACCGTTGATTTCCGTCTATCCAACGGTTATAGTTTAGGAAGTTATATTAATTAATTAATTATTAATTACACTATAAATGACAACCGTTGATTTCTGTCCATCAACGACTGAAATGGGGAATAAGACTTAAAAATCTTACTTTGAAGTCGAAACAACCCTCCCCTAAATATATATATATATATATATATATATATATATATGATCAGCAAAAACAATCTAGCTCATTTTTCCTTTTTCTTTAAGATAAATAAAATTTTGAGGTTAATGCATAGTACACATGAAGTATGTTTCGTGCATGAGGTTGGTTAAATGAAGTGATTGGAAAATAATATTTTATTGGAATCCTGCTTCAAGACGCAAAGGCTAATTCAATTGACACAAAGTTGTTATACATCATTTTATTGTTTCAAATGCAGGGTTTTGTTCCCTAAGAAACATTAACAAGTTAGTTTCAGCTACTAAGTTCTTTCTTTTCCTGGATTTGTTAGCTAACATCATTATCTTGTCTCTTGAGGTGAATTGAATGCATTACTATCCTTTTGGGCGAAGAATCCATAGTACCAGATGCCTGCTATAACTTTTGCAGATCATTGAAGGCCTTTAATTGCTAGGCCATCACTATTGTTGCCCATGTTAAAGTAATGAAGGTTCTTGATTAGAAGTGGAGGATTTTCAACATGTAAGTTAGATGGTATGCGTGTGTTAGGGAACGCGAACCCAAAACGTGATCTCAGTCACAAAACAGAGAAACAGAAAAAAAACAAAGAAGAAGAACGAAAACTGATTTGTATATTTTGCTGAATGAATTCTCTAATTACAACAGCTGTCCTTTTAATGCTAATGACAGCAAACCAATTTGTAACAACCATTGCCACGTCACCCTTACAATTGCAAAGACTAACTATAACCGACCTTACATTCTGTTCCAACTTTAATGACATCTCAGTAACTATTTTATACAACAGCACAGTAACTATTTTATACATTGTATTATATCTAAACACTATGTTGCTAATGAATATCAACATTAAAGTCTTTCACCCAACTAGGTGCTCCACTCCTCCTCTTCATAACATTGCCACCCCCTTAAAAATGGACCTTGTCCTCAAGGTTCAAAGGAATGAAAAAAGTCAACCGTACCCACACGGCGGAGGTAGCAAGTACATAGCATGGATTCCAATAGCATCTGTGGCAATGCCAGCAGCTAGAACTACAGCTAACGCAGCACATATGTGTATCTCCTCAACCGGCTCCCTTTCATGGCATCGTTGGGCCATCCATTTGAAAATTTGGGGAAACAATGAGGATTGAACAAATTACAAAACCACATCCAGATAAGAAGACCCACAAGGACACAAGTGGAGATTGGCTCTTGCCTGATAAGGCAACAGCCAGAGCAAGCAGAATCCAAGCAACTATATCATTAACTGCTGCAGCTCTGGTAATTGTTTCATGCAGAACGAATGATGAACCGATTCCTATTGAAAAAGGCAATCTTATTCCAGTGCCAAAGGCTTGTTTGTGCTTCTTTCTCTCAGGTAATATTCCCACAGCTAAGGCTTCAGTGTGACAAAAAGGTTGTGCATGCTGATCTTGATTTGTTTCCTCTAAACAATATCTAGTATACAAAACAATCCTATCATTGGAATCCGACACTAAACAATTTGGTAAGCTCCCGGTCAAAAGATTTGAGGATAAATCCACTGCTTCAAGTTCAGAATTGCAAGACACATTCTCAAAAAGCATCCCAGTTAATTTGTTACCAGAAATGTTGAGATAAGTAATTGAAGGAAGTGATAACAGTGCTAATTGGAATGGCCCAACAAATGTATTTGATGAAATATCAAGTCTCTCAAATTGATAATAAGAGCTCAATTCATCAGGAACACTAGACCTGAACTTGTTGTTTCTTAGTACTAAGGTAACCAATTTGTTACCACCGAGCCTAGGAAACTGAGGTCCAAAAGCATTGTTATCCAATTCCAACACTTGAAGATTTGTCAAATGGTTCAAATCAGGTACTGATCCATAAAAATGATTATGCAAAAGTGAAAGAATTCATGATTACAAATTAAATTGCATAAAAGAAAAAGAAAAAGAAGAAGAAGAAGAAGATGAAGAGCTCCAGAGAAAATGTCTTGTCCTCCAAATCGAAAATTACATAATACCAAAATGTTTTCCCCCTCTTCTACATATGCCCCTAGGGTTCAAAAATCAATCGGCCCGGCCCATTCGTCTAAAATGCAATATAAAATAATAAAATAAAACCTCTTTAATTTAAATTACAAGCTACTAAGTGAATCTGGAAGAGAACCATTGAACAAATTGTTTTTCAAACTCAACATAGTTAAAGCTGGAAAAGAATCCAACCACTTAGGAAGATGGCCAGAAAACATGTTATCATCAAGAATGAGTGTTTGGAGATGTGACAATAATGGAAACTCTTGAGGGATTTCTCCAACAACCTCTGCAATAACTCGTGGTTGCCTTAAAGGTCTTATAAGGTATATGAGTCCCCTTGTGACTATAAGAACAAGGCATATCTGAAATACACCATTTGATGTGGGTTTCATTGGTGACGGGCAAGCATTTCCAAATGTAGCATCCAAAGTCATTTTTACCACTACGAAATCCGTTACACCCAAATTTCCACACGGCGGAGGTAGCAGATCAAGCCCTGTGTTAAAGCACCTGCAACCGAACATATGAAAATCTAAATGGCCAATGCCTCATGGGTCCCAAGTAAAACTCAGAAGAACATGGTGAATGATATTCCAATTACTCTCAATTGCATGTTGGGTTGAACAAAAAAAAACAGTCTGCAATTGCACTATGTGACGAACGAAAAATAGAGGTACAAATAGAGATGCCTCTTGGTTGAGTTGATGCACCAAAAATTAATTTTACAGCCACATTTCCCTTAGCGCCAACAATGGGGTACAAGCTTTGCGCAGCAGCTGATACATTATCGTACTTGCGAGGAGAGTTATCCATGGGAATGAATGTTGGGTGGTTTGCTAATGGTGGAAAATATAAGTTTTGTTGGGGAACGTTCCTCTGTTCTTGCAGAACATAGACTCGTTCCTCAGTTCCAACCCAAGTGCGCAAGTGCACGCATCAAGTAATAAAGGGAGTATTAGTGCCCAAATTATCGTTCCCACGAGGATAGAATTCTAATGATTGTCTTACACTATTTTGATAAAAGTGAAAATGAGAAGAAAAGTTAGTGAATGAACTGTCTGGTCAAACGTTCCCTACTGTCTTGACAACGTTCCTCAGGAACAGTAGGTTCAATCTGGTGGCAAACAATTGCTCGCTGCGTTATGTATGTGATCCTTCCTGTTTAGAAGAAGGTGAGATAATAATCATTGGATTTTGATAAGTATAATATTTAATAAAGTAAAACTACTAAAAACAGAAGTAACTATAATCAAGAGACAACAAGGTGGTGGTTTAAAACAGTTTTAACAGAAGGAACAGATTCACTGCTTCCCTCTTAAAGAGACTGTTTTCTCTACTCAAGACTTAGCACTTTTTGGCTTTGTCCCGGTTTCTTTGCCTGCCAACTCTGATTCCTCAGCTCATGGACTAGATGACTCACAAGTTTCCATATTCCTATGGCTCCCTTGACTCCAACAGGTACTTAGTGCAGAACCTTAAAATGAACGAGCTGGCCCCTTATTCCTAAGGTGACCAGTAGTGTTTTTACCATGACACTACCTTCCCCCAATGACTAAGCTGTCTGAAATCCCTTCCTTATGGAAGTTCCTTTCTCAGTATGTACCCAATTTCCATTGGTGCACAATGAATATAGCTTACTTAGTCAAAGAAATACAAAAAGCTTCAGTCAAGAGTTTTGAAAATAGTTCTTTAAGAATTTCATAGAGTACCCGTTCCACAGATAGTTCAGCTCATGGCTGATAAAGCAAACATAATTATTCTAAACTGAAATCCCATAGACCGAAGATTCAGTTAAGAGATAACGAATGAAACGAAGAGAAAAACACTTGTATTAATTCAAAAGACAATTTACATAAAGAATAGAAAATGGAGAAAGGTGGGTCGGTGCTCGTGAGGAGTCTTAAGGGTTGATAACGAATGGAACGAATAGAAAAACACTTGTATTAATTTATATATTTTTAAATTATTTTTATTATATTTATATATTTTTCAATTCATGATGCACGATATAAAAACCGGTCAAATAATACATAATAGATGTTGCAATTCAACAATCTTTGCGATCAGCATATATATACAAAGGTCAAATTTTCTACAGTGAGTAGTGAAATAAATGGAAAAAGAGTGAGACATAGAATTAGAGATTGCCTTAATTTAATATCCAAAAAAAATAAAAAAGAGATTACCTTAATCTGTCACATCTATTTGAGATTGCATCAGTTTCAGGCTTTCAGCTATTACTGTTCATTATTCTCTGTATTAGCTACTATCTACTTTATCATGCGCATCCCCTCGTCTCTACTTTCATATTCTAGTCTTACTTTCTCGTCATCAAGTAAACTCGGAAGAATAAACACATGATGACCCCAGTAGCGGTCTCCTTGGTCTATCCGCACTTTCCTTTCTTTCTAATCCATCATCAAGATGAGTCACATGCTTGCTTGGCTTCCCTTCATCCCCTCCACCTTTCCTTTCCCAACTTACAAGCAACATTCCAAATGTAGGATCTAACACATATTAACACATGCAATAATGCTGATCCCACATGCAAGTTCTGAGTCAATTCTCATTCTTCAATGCAATCATTTAAATCAATAACAACCGCACATTTTGATTGCAAACTATTAAAGCTAGATAGCTGCAACCCACATATAACTTCTTCTTTTTTTCAAGTACGAAAATATATGGCATTAGTACTATTTAGCTCATAATTAATACTTATATTTTAACCTCCTAACAAATGATGCAGGTAGCTAGCTGGATAATGCATTCGGGATATTATAATTTAATCTTTAACAAAACTATATATTTTCAGATTTGTGTTTAATTTTATTATGCGTTATCTCTGATAGAGTATTGTTGTGTTTTGCAAATTGCTTGCAATTAAGCAATAAAATTCAGCATAGTGATCTAAATAACTCTTATAAAATTGTATAATGATCTAAAGTTGGTTTTTCTTTTATTTAAACATCTAAAGAAGGTTAAGTTTACAAAAGATTAAGATTTGAATAGTGCAATCTCAATTTCGTTTGTGGCACTAAAACAATAATATTATTAACTTGTCTAAATAGAAAAACATTTATATTTTTGCCGCTAATATATTCTCTATCAATTATACTCTACGTACACTTAACTTTTCATTTAGATGAAATAAAAGAATATACTACCTAGCTTTCTGGTAGATGTAAAAAGAATTTCCACTTTTTCTTTAACATATGCATATGGAAGATCTTATCTCAGTTAACACATTAAAGTCAAATTTTGATCCATACTGCTATTATATTTTATGAAAAATATTCAAGTACAAAGCTAAGATGAGAAACATATCAAATTTGAGGGCACCAATTTTTTAATTTTTGATTAATACAGAAAAAACGTGGATGGCCTATGATTATGACAAATGGATAGCATTATTATAGAAAATGTCAACTCTTACCACTTGTAATCTTCGGTGTTAATTTTGTCTATGATGGAATTTGATATGATGTGACGAAACCACCAAGACGCATATTTTACTAATATCTGTTCGTTCGTCGGATTTCTTAAAGTTGATCACGAAGCGTTATTATTATAGTGGAAAAATATTGCTAATATTTTATATTTAGATTTGTTGATGATGCTTAAGGGTTCTGTGGGTAGAGAATTGATGTTCAGTCAAATTAAGTATAACAATAGTATTAAATCTACAACATACGGTGGTCAATGTCTTGATCTTATCATTTCCATTTTCTATATATGTGTGCATTTGCATGTCCCTATGTGTACACCGCACGTACCTAGGTAGTAAGAAGAAAGAGATAGATATCTCCAGAGAAGATCATCTAGGACATAGTCCAAAGAATTTTTCCAATATATTGAGGCCAGCATCAATTGTATTTTCTTTATTTGGATAGCTGGTACAGGTGAGTGAACCAATAATTTTGAGAACACTATTATATATTTACACTTTCTCCAAGAGCTTTAATCTTTTAGCGAAATAGTAAGGATGTGTTTGGAAAGAAAGAAAACTACAAAAGCGAATTTCCATATGATTTTTTGTGGTTCATATAAAAGCATAAGCACAGAAAATATATGTAGTTTAGTTGAAAAATGAATCTTGAATTGTACTTTACCCTTAGAATCATAAAACTTGAGCATGTATCATATGGACTAGCTTAGAGCCATCAAAATGGGCCAGCCCAGCCCGTTAAGCGGGCTAGAGCCAAAAACCGCATATCAAACAGCCCGCACAGGCCAAAGTATCATATAACCTCACGGGTTAGGGCCAGCCCGCGGGTCAAAACTCAACTATATTTTAACAACACTTTAAGAGAAAAATTATGCAATATGTGAAAGCATTATATCTATATACTTGCAGATAGGTTTGAAGAAGCTGAATAACTAAACTATATCTACTTGTACAAATCAGAAGAGAATGGGGCATTGATACTCAACAATAACCACTTACTTTGCACCAGGAATCCTCTTAATTATAGAAAAGACAATAATATCCAGATTCCATAACCAAAACTTTCTATTGGTTAAAGAAAGAAACATAGTCCACGTGAACTAAAATTTCAAGACATGGCATATATGTACAATTTTTTTTTTACCATGATGCTATCATATTTACAAACATTATGATGTCTTATATCATGTTTCAGTTGAAGGTATATCATCATAAATGCGGAAGCGCATCGTACCGATGCGATGAGGAATGAAGAACACCGCTTTGATTACCTGGGGTGAAGAAGCGAGCGTGACGATTCCTCACGTTCAGTTCTCCTTCTCAAGCAGCACGAACGGTCTCGATACCGCTCTATGGTTGATTTTCCAGGCTATGACTCAAGGGGATCAGGGAGTCGTGTGGGAAACCATTCAGATGATGAACGTCTGCCTCTTTGTGTTTCTGATGTCTGTAACCCTTGGAGGCACAAGTGGAGTAAAGGGTGCTTATATACCCTGCCCAATCTAAAACTAACCCTAAGGTTTATGGGCTAGAATCAGTCATTGGGCTCACTCTCACTAAAGCCATTGGGCTTAAGTGAAAAGAGCATAAGCCAATAAACCCAACAATCTCCCACTTGCTCTTTTGGACACAAACTTGAGTTCATCAACCCAAGACTATGTAGCCCATAAGCCATCATCATCTGATTATACAACCCATCCCTTGTCTCGAGCTAGCCTGGGGATCTACCATTTGTCACTCATCAAGGCTCCTGATAATCTTTGAAAGATTATCTAATTTGGCGTTACTCCACTAAGATCTCGAACGTGAACTCCAAGATTAATGACTTTATAACATGAATATGCATCGCCCCTTTGTAGAATGTCTATAATTGATTGACAAGTTTTCTGTAACTCAATCAATTATTTATTCCCTTGACTATGATAGTTTCTCTAATGGATTACATGCACTGGCCAATGTCTTTAATATCCAAGTATCGAAACATATCAAGGGGACATATCCTACAAATTCCATGTTGTTTATCTCATAAATACCGATAATCAAATAATCACACTCCCAAAATACCGAGTTATTGGCCGTCAATAGATCGAACCTCACCCATTGGTAAATCAAAGAATGAAAACTAATTGACTACCTATTTATAATAAACTCAGGATTAAGAGCAATCACATAACTACAGTTAACTGGAGATTTGATACCTTATGACAGAAAAACAACCTTAATCAAATCTCTCCTTGATCCTTTCAATGTGAATGTTAATTCACACCAATATTTTACAATGACTCGGACAAAACCATTTCATAAAATATTGCAGCCTAAATAAAGTGCCCAGCTTTATTTAACAGCTGTGCATCTATTCATCAATTGTGAGAACCTATGATCATGTCCTCCATGAACGTATCCATATGATCATATACTCCACAATTTGATTCAAACCTTGATGTTTGTAAATAGTGTGCAAAATAAATAATACCTTATTGTAAAATTCAGAAAATGATTACATCATTTCATTGTCTTACTCCAAGAGCACAATGAACCCAATATCTCCCACTCGCTTAATGCAAGTCTGAGATCCTCCTAAGACCCAAAGAAGTAACATGCCTCTCGAACACAAGTTCAGGCAAACTCTTAGTAACTGGGTCTGCAAGATCCACCTCTAATGCTATCTGAGTTTAGTGAAAAAAAAACTCATAGTTCGAGGTTGATTTCTTGAGTCAATATCCACTTGAAATAACTGAATCTGTGAAAACTCAGCTTTTCAAGACTCCCACTAGAATATACTAGCACATAATACCTCATTCTCCAAAGATACTTGAGTACATGCTTAACAATAATCTAGTGTTCCTCTATATCCAGAATGGTACCATCCCACTACTCCCACTACGTGACAGATGTCTGGTTTAACGCTCAACATGATATGCATGAGACTACCTTTGCCAAAACATAAGATATCCTGCCCATCCATTTTTCCTTTTCAGAAGTCTTTGGTTACTCCTTAGGAAGATGAATTCCACATCTGAGAATTATAATTCTTCTCTTAGAATTCTCATGTTGAATTTTGGCAAGAGCTTTTTCAATGTAAGTAGTCTGAGGTGATGCCAGCAACTTATTCTTCCGGCCTCATAAGAGTTTTAAACCAAGAATATAATTGGCTTCTCCAGTACTTCTGTACCAAAACATTAACTTAGCCAACTCTTTATTCTTGATATTACCTCCATGTTGTTTCCAATAATGATCATATCATCTACATAAAGTACCAGAAAATCTATTGTCTTCCGTTGGATCCTTTACATACAAATACACATCATTCATCAAGTTTCTCTCAAAATCGAAATTTTGATAACCTGATCCAAAATGATGTTCCAAGACCTGGATGCTTGCTTAAGTCTATGAAATAGACTTTCACAACTTGCATACTGTGTGTTCATGCCCATTTGTTATAAACCTTTTTGGTTGTTGTATGTAGATATCCTGACATCCAACTCCCAAAATGAAATCTCATAATTGAGACTTATAGCAACCAAGAGAATCTGGATAGGCTCAAGCATGGCATTTGGCAAAAAATTCCTCCAAGCTAGCTTTGAAGGTTTTCACCTTCCTGTCCATCCTCTCTTTGCCTTTTATGTCCATATGCACCTTGTGGGTTCTACCCCTCTTAGTGTTTTTACTAGGACCGAACGTAGTTGAAATACAAGTATTTCATCTCATTGTTCATAGCTTGAGCAACACTTGATCAACAACATCTTCTAGTGCATTATCATAACTAGTAAGATCAATGTCACTCAACAAGAGACAACTTGAGAGTTAACAAGGTTCTCTCCCACTATGAACATACTGCACTAGACTTTGTGTATTTATAGGTAAAACAACGAGTGGGTCAAATGGTGGATCTTCAATTTCTTGAGGCCGCTTATGCTTGATATTGTTCCTTTACATGTGATACTAATATTTCTACTAGTTTCACTATATATTATCATGTTGAATTTCCAATTACGGTTCTCTTGTTTGTTCACCTAGAGATATATCTATCCCCTCTTGAACAATCAAGGGAACAGTGGATGAAACTTCTAGAGATTCTGGAAATTCTTGATCTGAGATAAATCTCATCAAGAATAACCTAACTTAAGAGCTTATAATTTCTCATCTAGTCCTCCTTTAAGAAAATCATGTGAGTGCTCACTTAGATTATCTTGTCCTTAAGACTAAATAAGAAATCATCCCTTGTTCTCTTAGGGTAGCCAAAAGATACGCACCCTTCCATACAAGATTTCATCTTATTTGTAGGACGTGTGCCGTAGCACCATAAATCCGAATATGGTTTGATCCGGGCTTGCACCCTTTCCATAATTCTTTAGGTGTCATTATAACAAACTTTGACAGAACCAAGTTAAGAAGGTACATTTCCTTCTCCTAGGTGTTAGCATATGGGTGTCCTAGAGACAATCTTTTGATTAAATAAAGGACACGAGATGTAGAACTTTATTTGTCGCAAATAAATGTAAGCACTATTTATTCAGTTTCATATTGTGTCTCGATATTACTGTTAATATTATATGAATGAACTGGATAAACCCCTTGGAATAGAACAGGTATCTCTTGAGTATCTGTGATGAGATCACGATCATGAGGATTCAAGGATATTGCATGTCTATTCCTAATTATATGTTCCTAGTCTAGAGACACTGAGTTTGGGGATCAGTGATCTCGAGTAAAGACTAGTACGACTTATCTACTTGTATATGGATACAAGGTAAAGACCAGCTCAGTACACCTTTCCAAACAGGATACCTAGCCTCCACCCTCACCACTTGTGCGCATAGCAAGCCTCATTGTGGTGTTCATCTGGTGGCTTTCAAGAAAGAGTTCTTGCATCATAGACGAACGGTGGTGTGGATCACCATTAGAGGGTTTGAACCCTTCAAGCCTGACATCTCATCTCCCTGACTGATCAGGCCAAAACAAGGTAACATTATGCTGTCTTAAAGCATGAATCTATGAGTGCATGTATGTTCCGCAGTAAAATTTTTGTTTTACACCTTACATGCATCGGCCTTCAAAGGCCAGTTTACTTTCAAGTGGTATCAGAGCCCGGTTGCTTTACCATCGACGGGTGATGGTACCTTGTTTGTGAAAAGAGTCTTTCACGGTCAAAAATCTTTAAAGGGTTAAAGTTTAAATTCTGCATGTGGATTTTGAATCACAAATCCTTTAAAGTGTTAAAGTTTTTGTTTTTATGAACATGAAAATTTGATTCTGTGTTCATAAAACATTATGCATCATGGTTTAGTTTCTTTTCTTTATGAAAGTTCTAAAAGGAACACCCTTTTTGAAAGGGTAGATTCGGCCATGGAGGGTACTAAGAGTACCTTGAATGATTTCTTATTTTTCTTCATGAATTGTGTCATGTTTATATGCATGAAATTTTGTGAAAAATTTATCATATAGTTACCTATATGATTCGGCCATGTAGGGATATATGGCTACATGCATGGTTTAATTTTGTTTTCTTTAAGAAAGAATTAACAAAATTTGAATTGAAATTGTTTTTAAATTCGGCCAATGAGAAATTTAAGATTATGAATCTTGATGTTAATTTATGTGTAATCGCGCATTTTAATTTACAAGTGTATTTGTAATTTAAATTTTGTAATTTTGTTCCTCCAAAATGTTATGGAGTTTCTTTAATTATTTGTAATTAGAGAAATAGGCTAGTGGCGTATAGACGACAAGCGGCCGTTGCTTGAAGAAGCAAAAAGGACAAAAGCGCGAGCACCATGGCTATCTCAATATAAACTGTTTATATGTATGTATGATTAGAACGTCTAGTATGCATAAATTGGGCAAATCGCGTTTGTATGGTTATTATGTTTGTCCAATAACGACTAGTGTATACCGATAGATGTTTGACATAGGTAACGACTAGCATGATAACTTACAATATGCGTTTGACGGGACCTAATTAACCCCAAGATAAAAGGAACCCTTAAAAGGAATAAATAATTAAGCATATGATTATCTCCCACCACCAATGCTACTCAAAACTCTTCTACGTAGTGGTGCTCCACAACTCAGTTGGGACCCACTATTTCGTTGGGCTAGAGTAGTGTTTGAAGTGTAAGACACTTAGGGTGCTGGTTTAATGCTTAACTAAGACATAAGTTGCAGGCACAGCCGGACTTATGTGCTTAGGGTAATGGTGCTAGGTTGGTTGCATGAGATGCACCACTAAGTGACAAAGAGTTGTCAACCTAAAGTTAAGAGAGGGTATGAGATACTGTTGATAAAGATCAACCCTTTATTTAAATTAATCTTGCGGTCTCAGACGGAGGTTAAAATAAATAATCGCACTCTTAAACCCACTAAGGTAAAATCTAAAGTAGATTAACCCTAAGTCAAAAGGAAGGGTCATTGACTTAGATAAAATAGTGGGAGGGGCAAATTATTTCAAGTCTTTAATAATTTGCTTTTAACTACATAACCGTATATTAACTAAAACTATCTTTACATCCTTTTCAGCTTATAGTATGACTAATCCACTGTCACTGCGTTCAATACTCGATACGAATAAACTGACCGGTTCGAATTTTATGGACTGGTATCGGAACCTAAGAATAGTTCTAAGGGCCGAAAAGATTGCCTACGTTTTAGATGCTGTAATACCCGTAGCTCCACGGGAAGGGGAAGAAGGGTTTACGGAATTTGATTTCGTAACCCATCAACAGCACTTGGATGACAATGTGATGGCAGTATGCATCATGTTGGCATCCATGTCGCCTGAACTGCAAAAGCAGCATGAGCATATGGATGCTCCCTCTATTATCGTACATCTCAAGGAGTTGTATGATATTAAAGGCAGACATGAGAGGTATGAGGCCTCAAGAGAACTGTTCTCTTGTAGGATGACTGAGAGCATGTCTGTTGCCAGCCATGTTCTCAAGATGATCGGGCTGATTGAGAAGCTAGGAAACCTAGGCTTCATCATGGATGCCGAGCTAAGTAATGACTTAGTCCTCACCTCACTTCCACCTTCCTTCAGTCAATTCATCATGAATTACAATATGCATGGGATGCAAGTGAGCTTGCCTGAGTTGTTAAGCATGTTAACAACAGCTGAAGTGTCTATCAAGAAGGATAGGACACAGGCTCTTTTGATTGGTGGGCCTAGCAAGGCCAAGGGAAAGGGTAAGGAGCCTGCAAAAGGTGACCCCCTTAAGCCCAAAGGAAAATCCAAGAAGAAGAAGGGCAAGAAGAAGGGTAAGAAGGCACCTAAGGACAAGGGTGATGCTGAGTGCTTCCATTGTGGCAAGAAAGGCCACTGGAAGAGGAATTGTCCAGACTACCTGAACAATGTGAAGGACAAGAAGCATGGTGATGCTTCTGCCTCAGGTATTTTCATGATTGAGATAAATTATTCTTATGCTAATCCATCCTCATGGGTATTGGATACCGGATGTGGTTCTCATATCTGCAATATGTTGCAGGTACTTAGGAGCCCAAGGAGATTGGATAGAAACGAGGTGGATCTCCGCGTTGGTAATGGAGCAAGAGTTGCTGCTCATTCAGTTGGAGATGCTGACCTTATTTTGCCTACGGGCCTTTTATTGCATTTGAATAATTGTCTTTATGTTCCGCAAATTTCTAGAAACATTATTTCAATTTCTTGTTTAGAACAAGATGGATATACTTTCAGTATTAGGGATGGTACTTTTTCTATCATTTTGAATGATATGGTTTACGGTACTGCTTCTTTAATAAGTGGATTGTATGTGTTGGAAATGGGAAATGAAGTGCTCAATATAGATGTGAAACGACCTAGGACGGATAATCAATCTTATCTATGGCACTGTAGACTAGGGCACATAAATGAAACAAGATTGTCTAGGATGCATAGAGATGGATACCTGGACTCCATGGATTTGGAATCCTATGGACAGTGTGAATCTTGTCTAGCTGGGAAAATGATTCAACAAAAGCCCAAAGGGCTTGAGAGTCATAGGGCTAGTGAGTTATTAGAACTCATTCATACTGATGTATGTGGCCCAATGTCTATTGAGGCTAGAGGTGGATATTCTTATTTCATTACCTTTATAGATGACAAATCAAGATTTGGGTATATATACCTAATGAGATATAAATCTGAAGCTTTTGAAAAGTTCAAAGAGTTTAGGAATGAGGTGGAGAAACAGCGTGGCAAGATGATTAAGACATTACGATCAGATCGTGGTGGTGAATATTTGAGCCACGAGTTTCAGGGTTATCTGAGAGAAAATGGAATTCTCTCACAATTTACCGCTCCTTACACACCACACCAAAACGGTGTCTCCGAAAGGAGAAACAGGACCTTGTTAGACATGGTTAGGTCTATGATGAGTGAGACTCAACTTCCAAAATCGTTTTGGGGATATGCCTTAGACACAGCGGCATACCTTCTAAATAGGGTACCGTCTAAATCTGTTCAGACCACACCATATGAGATATGGAGTGGTAAGAGACCCAACCTGAGTTACCTCAGGGTATGGGGATCGCCAGCTTATGTCAAAGCGTTGACATCAGACAAGCTTAGTGCTAAGAGTACTAAATGTCTATTTGTGGGGTATCCTAAAGGTACTAAGGGATACTACTTCTACTCCATGGAAGAACACAAAGTGTTTGTTTCAAAGAATGCTGAGTTCCTTGAGAAGGATTTGATCTCTCAAGGAGGCAGTGGGAGTAAGATTGATCTTGAAGAAGTGCAAGATCCACAAGAACAGATTGAGGAACCCGAGTCTGCTCCGCAGGCGACGTTCTCCAATGGAGAAGTAAACACACAACTCCGTAGACCTACGGGGGTCATCCATCCACCTGAAAGGTACGGGTTTGTGATTGAGAATCAGCAAACTGTTGAGGATGATGAATCAAGTAACTACGAGGAGGCGGTCAAAGATGTTGACTCCTCAAAATGGCTTGAAGCCATGGAATCTGAAATGGATTCAATGTATCAGAACAAGGTATGGACCTTGGTTCCTAAACCACAAGGAATAGTTCCTATCGGTAATAAATGGGTCTTTAAAAGAAAAACTGATGCAGATGGCAACGTTCAGACCTACAAAGCTAGGTTGGTGGCGAAAGGGAATCGTCAAAGACAAGGAGTTGACTATGATGAAACTTTTTCACCAGTTGCCATGATCAAATCTATTAGGATCATGCTTGCAATAGCAGCATACCACGACTATGAAATTTGGAAAATGGATGTCAAGACCGCCTTCTTGAATGGGTTCTTGAAGGAGGAAGTGTACATGACACAACCTGAAGGCTTTGAAAACAAAGATCAGGAGCATATGGTATGCAAACTACAAAGGTCAATATATGGGCTAAAGCAAGCATCAAGGAGTTGGAATATACGTTTTGATGAAGTCGTTAAGAGTAACGGTTTTATCAAGAATGAGGATGAACCTTGGGTTTACAGAAAGGTAAGTGGGAGTAATGTCGTTTTCCTAGTGCTCTATGTAGATGACATATTGCTAATAGGAAATGACATCCCCACATTAAAAATAACGAAGGAGTGGCTTTCAGAAAACTTTACCATGAAGGATTTGGGAGAGGCAGCCTTTATACTCGGTATAAAGATCTATAGAGATAGATCCAAGAGGCTGCTGGGTTTATCTCAATCCACGTACGTTGACAAGATGCTAAAGAGGTTTAGCATGGAAGGGTCGAAAAGGGGTTTTCTTCCTGTCAGTCATGGGGTACACCTATCAAGGGCTATGTGTCCTAAGTCACAGCCTGAGAAGGATCGCATGAGTGGAATTCCATACGCTTCGGCTATTGGATCCATCATGTATGCCATGATATGTACGAGACCAGATGTCTCATATGCTTTAAGCATTACGAGCAGATACCAGTCAGACCCTGGAGAGGGTCACTGGACGACAGTCAAAACCATCCTTAAATACTTAAGAAGAACTAAGGATGCGTTTCTGGTCTATGGTGGGGTTAATGAGTTAACAGTGAAAGGGTTCACTGATGCCAGCTTTCAGAGTGACAAAGATGACTGCAAGTCACAGTCAGGATTCGTATTCACCTTAAATGGTGGGGCAGTGTCTTGGAAAAGTTCCAAGCAGGAGACAACAGCAGACTCAACGACAGAGGCTGAATACATAGCTGCTTCAGAAGCAGCTAAGGAGGCAGTGTGGATCAAGAAGTTCATAAATGAACTAAGGGTGGTTCCAAGCGTGGATGAGCCCATACAGTTGCTTTGCGACAACACTGGAGCCATCGCGCAGTCAAAGGAACCTAGGTCTCATCAAAGATCTAAACACGTGCTCCGCAGATATCATTTGATTAGAGAAATCATTGATAGGAATGATGTAAAAATGGATTATGTTCCCACAGACGATAACCTGGCCGATTCTCTGACAAAGGCTGTTTCTCAGAGAAAACATGATAGTCATTATGAGGCTTTGGGCATACGACTTAGGTCTGATTGGCTCTAGGCCAAGTGGGAGCTTGTTAGCATATGGGTGTCCTAGAGACAATCTTTTGATTAAATAAAGGACACGAGATGTAGA